>JAPKLW010003263.1:0-46277 GCA_026898455.1 Plectranthus barbatus
TTCAATTCTCCAACATTCAACTCCTTAAACAAATTTCAAGACATGACATTTACACTCGCCCCAGAATCACACAAGGCTTTCTCAATAGTTGTGTCTCCTATCTTGCAACTTACAATGAAACTCCCCGGGTCTTCCTTTTTGTTTGCCACACTTTTTCCACCTTGCTCATCTCTTTCATCTCTCAATTCTTCTTCATCTTTCAACTCTTCCTCAATTAACTCATCAAGCAATGGCACATGTTGTATCTCCTCCGGATTAGGCATCTCGATGTCCCCCTTCCTAACATAATCAAAGAAAAGGACTTCTTTGTCTTGAAACTCCGTCCTATCCTTGAAATTTTCCTCTTCAACAACGTTCACTTCTTCCGTAGCCAAAGCTTTATCTTCCACTTCAAACTCCACATTCTCCAATTTAGGAGTCATAACCAGTGTCATCTCATCTCGTGTTTGCTCACCTTTAACCATGCTACAACTTTTCTTTTGAATAACCTCCGTATCACTCGGGAACTTCCCAGCTTGGTGCTTCCCACTAAGTTGCTCAACAATGGATGATATTTGCAATTGAATCTCGGTAAACATCCCGTCATACTTTTTGAATTTCTTTTCCAATTCCTCACTAGGATTTTTTCTAGCTTCTTGATTGTCAAATCTACCACTTCCCCCTACATATCCGCCTTGGTTACTACTCCCCCATTCTCCAATTGCATCGGAGGGTTTAAAGCGTTGTTGGGGTTCGCGTAGGAAACGTTTGGGTGGTAGCGGTTGGAGGGGTGATAAAACATATTCCCCGGAACCGTATTGAGGTCGCATGTTGTTGTACCCCATTCTCGGATTTACAAAGTTCATGCTCTCCGGGTATCCTTCCTCATATTTCATCATCATTACATCACCCATTCTACCTCCCGAGGTAGACAATGCATCAAGCTTCTTTGCATTAAGGCTATTTCCTCTTTCAACTCCTCACTTTCCTTCGTCTCATTTACCGTCTTGACCGACCGGTAATCTTTCCTCTCTTTTGGCCAATGATAACTATTTTTCGCCATTTTTTTATGGTCCCCCAAGCTTCTTCTTCCTCTTGATCTAAGAAAGCACCTCCCGATGAGGAATCCATCATAATCTTCGTATCATAGTTCAATCCCCCATATAACTGACAGATTTGTTGACTCCGTGAGAGCCCATGGCTTGGACACTTCCGGAGTAGATCCCGAAACCGGTCCCATGCCTCATATAGTGGTTCATCATACCGCTGTCCAAACGATGTGATCTCAACTCGCCTCTTCAATATGTGACTAGGAGGAAAGAACTTAAACAAAAACTTCTCACGAAGTTCCTCCCATGTAGCTATGTTTGATTTGTCAAGCCCCTCAAACCAATGTCTAGCACCATCACGCAGGGAGAAAAAAAACAACCTCAATCGGATTTGGTCCTGTAGCACTTGATTGATCTTAGTCGTATCTGTTATCTCCAAAAATCTTAAGAGGTAAACTTTCGGATCTTTTGTCGCATTTCCCCCAAACTGATTATTCTGGATCATTTGGACCAATTGCGGTTTAATCTCGAATTGAGTAGCGTTCACTCCCAAGCGGAACCCACCGGTTGCTTGCTCCCCTTGTGGTCTGAATAAATTTTGAAGCGACCTTCTCGGTTCATTTCTTCCATTCATCATAGCCTTCATGAGTTCCAATTGTTTTTCCAACTCTTCAATTCTTCCCATGTCTTGCCGGTTCTCCATTTCAAATTCAATTCCTATTCCTTCACGTCTTTGCCAAAACTTTCGTTCCTCAATCAACTGAGCCTTTGATCTTGTTAACATAAACCACCTACAAATTCTAACAAACAAATTTTCAAACAAAAGACACAAAAGTTCAACAACAAGATAAAAACTAATCACAAACAATATCTAAGATTCAAATAGACAAATTAACAAACATCTAGCCTACAATATCCACAGTTTCAAAAATATCCAAAGACCTACTAATTAAGTTCCCCGGCAACGGCGCCAAAAACTTGATGACACTAAAATTGATTGTTCGAATTCAATGTTTATCAGGTAATAAAATCAATCCAAGGAACTTACTCGCTTCGCCCTAAGGAGTACTATTTACTTGTGTGGATTCTTATAGCTAGTAACAATTAAAATCGTTGAGTTTGGTTCTGATATCCTAAACTTGAATTCAATCTAACTAAAAACAACAATAAAAGCAAATAACACACTCATCATTCAATTATCAGAAATTTCAAGCAATTCTTCAATTTCTTAAACAACTTGGTAGAACAAGACTCACAAATACTCAAGAGAGAGATAGAATGGATGTTGAAAAGAATGCCGATGTGCTCTAATTAGGTTGAACTTAGATGCAAACTCAATTTAATCCCTAAATGGATGGACTATTACCCTAAACTAGCCAATCCCCTATCACGGCGACCGTAGATGATGTTAAAAACCTCAAACATCTACGTTATTGGTTTCCAACTCACTCCCTATGGCACGTAAATCATCATCATATGCCCTTTCTCCGCACAGGGATTGGATCGAGGAACACAAGAATACATGCTATTCATGACGATTCTATCCGCGTATTGGCTGCAATATTCACGTCAATTATCACCTAAGTTGGCTCTTACCTACATCTAGGTGAATAGGAATAAGATCTAGCATGATTCAATCTCATAGAGGGAGGTAAACATGCACAATTCACCCTAATTATCACACATCTTTATTCAATTCAGCATCCAATAGAAATTTAGAACGACATACTTATCATGTTGATCAATACAATATTCAATTGAAAGCAAATCATTACTAATGATAGGTCTAGATAGATTTCTTCCCCTAATGAGTATCTTGATCTTGATCTACCCTTGGAAACTTCAATTCTTCACTAAGGAATGTTGAATTAGCTACTTGACACCTTGGGTGAGGTTTGGAAGAAGATGGAAGTTGGAATCGAAGAGAGAATCTAAGTGAATTTTTTTGTAGATTTGACCAAAAGTTCTAATTAAATCCAATTTTCCCCCTTTTATAATGAGCTAGCAGAGCCTCGGATCGCCCGAGATGAAGTAAGATCGCCCGAGATGTCCAGAAACAGAGAAACTGTCGCTCAACCCTACATGAATCGGCCGAGAAGGGAAACGCTTGACCGAAATCTACCTCTGAAATGGCAGATCGGTCGAGCACTGCTTGGAAGGCCCAGAATCTGCCTCTGAAGTGCCGGGATCGACCGGTCTCTGCATGATCGATTGAAAATCTTCTCTGAAATGCCCAGATTGACCGTTCTCTGCAGGATCGGGCAATTTTCCTCCAAAACCAAGCCAAAAATGCTGAATAATACTCAAAACCTAACCTACACCATCCGAAACACACAAAACACAAAAACACAACAAAAAGAAGACAAAAATATATGATATGGGAGTAAAATAAATTCAAACATGCATGCACAAACATCGAAATAAAGGTCATTTTATGCACATATCAAATGACCAAAAATCTCAGTTGAAGAAAATGATTAGCAGTTCATAATGGAATGGATGCAAATTTTCCAAGAGAGAAAAAGGAAAAAAATGCTTATTCAACTCGAATGAGTTTGACATTTTGGAATGGTGTGACATTTTGTCTCCAGGTGTTCATACCTTTGGTTAAAGTGCTTTGAATTGTTGATTGTGATAGAAATCCATCAATGGGCTTTCTATATAGTGAGCTTCTCCAAACAAAGGAAGATATCAAGGTTACTCTAAACAACATTCCAAAGAATTATGAGTCTATAATTGAACTAATTAATGAAATAATGAAAGATAGACTTGATAGTCTATTGCTCTTGATGGCTTATGGATTGAATTCATACAAACATTACATGAATGAATTCCATTTCTTGGAACACGATGTTGTGCAGGGTGTGCTTAAGTGGTTAGATGTCTTTTTCATGAAAATGATAAAATTAAAAAAAGGATTATCATGGAAGAACTTCCTAAATACAAAAAACAAGACATATATTTTTGGAAAATCAAAATGTAGCGAGAGCATGCTCTGATGCCAAATTTGATCAAGGTAAGTTTATATTTAATTTTCTTATTTCTATAATTTTTTTAAAAAAGTATTAATTGTTTGATTTTTTTTTTTATATAGTGGAATGGTGGTTATTTTCTGGTATGACAACTCCTAATCTACAAAGATAAGCTATGATGATTCTCTCACTCACAACTATTTCATCCGATTGTGAAAGGAATTGGAGTTCATTTGAAATGGTTAGTGAACTTAATACAAAAATTAACATTATGTTGTTCCTTACTATTTAGTATGATTAATTTAATAATTGTTTTGTAGGTTCATACCAAGAAAGTGAATAAACTTATTGCATCTAGACTAAAAAATCTTGTATTTATTCAATTTAATGCAAGATTGTTTAAGAAGCAATTAAAAAAGAGAAAGATAGAGATAATATTGATGTGTTATCTTCCGATGATGCAAATAAGCACCATTATGGATTGTTGATATGATTGATGATGATGATGATGATGAAGATAGTAATGATGTGGGAGATGATGAGTCTAGACCAAAAAAATTTAGAGCTGACAGAGAATTATATGATGAATTTTTATATGAGGATGAGAAAGAAGTTGAAAACAATTCTTTAGTGAAATTTGATTTTGATAGATATGCGTTTTAGGGAGATCAAGAAGATAGTGATAATGATAGATTGTTTGTTTTTATTCTCGGAAATACTTTGAAACTTGAGAATGGCTGTTGCATCAATATTTAGACTTTGCTTTTATTTTAGAAGTAATTTGAAATGTGTGGATGTTTATTGCTGGAACATTCAACTTTGGTTTATGACTTGCTTTTATTTTAGATTTGCTTTTAAATGTGAAAATGTTGGTTGCAACAATATTTAGACTTTTCTTTATTCATTATTTTTATTTTGGAAATGATTTGAAATGTGAGGATGTTTGTTGCATGAATTTTTAAACTTTAGTTTATGATTTGCTTTTAAATGTGAGAAAATTTGTTGCAGGAATATTTATTGCATAGTCCATTGCTTTGATTTTGGAATTGATTTGAAATATGTGGCAGTTTGTTGCACGAATGTTGCTTGAGATATATAATTTTTTTTTTTTGAAATTTTACTTGCTTTTTAAAGATATAATGATATATAAAAAATATTGATAAAATTTTTATATATTACTTGAGATATATAAAATAAATAAATAAATAACTAAAATAGGCAAACCGCCTAGACGCTAGGCCCCCAGGTACTCGAATAGCGCCTAGCAATTTTTACAATATTGGGTCCACCCAATTACACAAATCAAATTAATTTTATTAACAATTTATTTTATACTCTGATAAAACTGGGAGTAACATATTAGATGTACAATTGAATAAAATTAAAATAAAATTTATGAAGTTGTAACACCTTTAATTCACCTTCCCAAACCTTTAGGGTGCGATACAGGTGGGTTGGGTAATTTAATAGCAGAAGAGTTGGGAAATAACATATTTGATAATCAATTAGACCAATACAATCAATAACCAAAAACAAACCATTAAGATAAGATTTGTAATGAGAAAACAACCTTGTACAAGGTGTCAATAAACATAACGAAAATAATAAAGTTTGGTTTCTCAAATTATTTACACAAATCTGGGAAGGAATAAATTTCAGAGTTTCTTACAACAAAGTGTTGCGAAGTTGAGATATGCAAATGAAGATGCATATCTCAAGATCACACTCTTATTTATTCAACCTGTTCTCTACACCTTTGAATTTCCATCCTTATTGCTAACTTGTACATTTTAGAAATAATGCACAGGGATTTAGTACAACGTACCTAGTGGACATATGCCCCAAAAACATACATGAATAAATATGAATGCTACAACACATAGGGGTGGGAATAGGCTGGGCTTTGGTCCCGAAGGCCTGGGCCTGCTATAACTTGAAGAGGCCTGAGCCTGGCCTGTTATCTATAGTAGGCCTTTTTGTAGGCCTAAGCTTGGCCTTTTTAATGAAATAGGCCTGATCTTTAGTCTGTATAAAGCCTATGAGAGCCTACTTAAAATTTATAATGTATATTTTATTTTTAAGTTATAAATATATTGTGTTATTTCAATAACAAATACATTTAATAAATTAGATAAATATATTATTTAGTAACAAAGAATTTATTTAACTTATTTTATTATTCATAAATCATAAATAAAATTTTAATTCTAGATAATAATATATTTAATTGATTATATAATATATGATTATTTTCATAGGCCGGCCTGTTAGGCTTAGTAGGCCTATTTTCGAGCCTGAGCCCGGGTCTGCTTAGCTAAATAGGTTTTTTAAATAGCCTAAGCCTGACCTATTTACGAAATTGGCCTGGCCTGTGGTAGGCTAGGCCGTAGGCCCCTGTCGGGTAGCCCGACATATTCCCACTCCTAACGACACACACACATAATACATAGGGTTTTAAGAAAAACTATTTGACCGTGTTTATCCAAAATATTTTCATCACTATACACAGTTCACTCACAAATGAAATTAATATATATATACACTGCCGTTGTGCGACTAGAAGGTGGCCACTTCCAAATCAAAATGAACATTTAGGAATGGTTGAACCACTGGACCCAATGTCATAAAAGTGCACTGGTATTAGACCTCACGACATTGAGACCCTGATCGATTTAAGACACTCCAATGCCTCTCCTTATTTCTTCGAAGTATAAATACTCCATTGAGTGACCAGGTCTGAGCCCAACTCTAAGTCCTCAGGGGATTAATACTCCTAGGGCTAATGAGACATAGATCAAGATTTTCAGGAAATCCTGGTTATGTTCTCAAGTAACAAATTTCTCTAGTCGATTACAATCAACAAGACAAACAAATATGATAACACAAAATATTTTGGCTTAGACAATCAATTTTAAAACATATCATTTTGCATGGTTTTTTTTTTAAAAATAGAGCCCATAGCTCAAAACGCATTTTGAGTTTAATAGAAAATAGCACCCCTCCTCAATTGCTAACAGAATTACAATGCATGTAAGCAAATATGTGTTGAAGATCGAGCTATTATCTTGTGTTTACTTCAATCATCAATACATGAGAGTACAATAAATTAGGTGGACCATCTTACGTTAACTCATCAATGTCTAAGCAACTACTCAATGTGATTCTCAGGTCCTATGACTGACTAACTTAAGTGACACAAGCCCAACAACCCAACAAGTTCATACGTACATCGAAGTGCATATGGGACTCATTCAATCACAATCACACGTGCTAACCAACCCATGGTTAACATATTATCAACTTCAGAGCTGGTTTATATATTAAACGTCCAATCCCGCATTCAAAAATGCATGAATCAGTTCAAACAAAATCCAATGTTTGAAATCAATTCCAAAAAATAAATACTTGCGTGAATTGTTTCATAATCATTATACATGCTCATATAAAGTATATAACAATTTGGATAAAAAAAATGGAACCAAAAATCACACGTGCATGTGCATAGCGTGTCTATGTCGACCAACACAGTGGTCGTTGATAATCTCATACTTCCACTCGCTTATCGCATTATTTTTTATTATTATTTTATGCAATTAAATTTTATGTTTAATAATTGAGCATGAGTATGTTTTAGTAGGTATTATGCTTGTAGTGCTCAAATTTGCTGGAAAATAGATCGAATAAGAGAAAAGTTGATCAAAGGTGAATAATTCTGCAAAAATTGGTCTCTGACACAAGTTTGTTGTTGGGAATTATTTTTTGTAATTCTCCCTTTAGTATCAAATTTATAATAGGTTTTGTTGAATCAAAGCCTTAGCATTTGGTCGATCATTGCTGAATTCTAGCATAGTCTAGCAACTCTTGTAATGTCCTGTATAGGCTAAGTATTGAGTTGTAATAGATCAGGTTGCTAGAAGTATTTCTAGCACATTGCTAGAGAAGGCTAACATTTGCTAGAAGTCAAAGAGATAGCAGAATGCTGAGGAGTCAGCATTCGCTAGCACATAGCAGATTGCTAAAGGCATTAGCAATCCGGAGTCGAAGGAATCAGGTATAAGAAGATTAACTACTGAGAAGTCAGCAGTCTGATAAGTATCTAGCAGATTGCTAAGGAAAGCTAGCAGATCTTTCCGAAGGAGCTTAGCAAAGCAAGACAGCTAACAACAATTGCTACACTACCGTTCTGACAACCGTACGCGCAAGGACAAGACTTTCCAGAAGTAGGTCAAAAAGCACTGTACGAAGCCAGAAAGGACGTGAAAGTCAAACCACTCTTGGACAAGGAAACTGTTGTGTCTAACGGGTATGTAGATTCAAAGTTTGAATCTCCAGGTATAAAAGACAAGTCTAGAAGTGAGAGACGACCACTGCTCATTCAATACACGAACACATTCTCAAGAGAATCCTAAGACAAAAGCAAAAAGCTAAAGAGCAGTCAGTTGAAAGCCAACATTCGAAAGATATTAAAAGCCTTCAACTACCAGAGTGTCCCTATTGATTATCTGACACTCCATTGAAGAGATTCCTTGACTTTGATCAAGATTCTTCAATCATTGGGATACCTTCCTTTATTGGAAGCATCCAACAGTCGATTCTTTGAAAAGGGTTTTGACTAGGACGGGCGTCTAGCCACAATCGAAGGAAAGTTCGGAAGGAACTATAAATCTTCCATAGTAGTAAAGGGAAGTTTTACGAAGGTGTGCCCTTGACTCTGCCGGAACTATGACTGAGGAGTTTGGAGTAACGGAGGATAGTCGTGAAGTAGCCGGGTCGAAAGTTCACTGCATACTTTACTTGAAAGGTGAATCCTTGTATTCCGTATACTTAGTGAATTTTAGCATTTCAGCTAAGGAGTGGACGTAGATCTTTTGATCGAACCACTATAAATACTGTGTCGTTATTGTGTTTACTGTTTTATTGCCTAATATTTGATTGAGATTTGAAACCTAGCAACAGAGTTGCTAGCGTATATCTGCAAGAAAAACCTAAGTAAAGTTGAGCTAAACAATCTCTGATAAGAACTTAAAGTGCAAGTGAACGTTTAAATCTTCCGCTGCAATTCGTGTGAGTATTGTGTTATCACCACGACGACTCTGATCTCAGGGACCAACAAGTGGTATCAGAGCAGGAGGTTGAAAGACCGACTGCTTCTGAGTCGCTTTAAGACCTAGATCTTAGCTTTCCTTGCGCTGTCACTCTATTTTTTCTTGTTTGTCTAGCTTAAGTGAAGTATACCAAGATGTCTAATCACGTTCTTCCCAAGTACAACGAGGAGAAGTTCGAGTCCTGGAAGACATTGGCCATGATCCAACTCCAAAGTATCCATCCAGAGATGAGAGATGTGCTGGAGAAAGGCCCTATAGAAATCATGAAGGTCAATACTGCAGTAGTTCCACCTGCTGAAGGCCAACCACGTCCAAAAATGGTACCAAAGCCCTATGAGGAATGTACGTTGGAAGATAAGAAAAGGGGTCAGCTGGAATACGTGGCTATGAAGTTAATCATTGACTGCCTACCCCCCTTGATGGCTGACAAAGTCCTAGATTACAAGACAGCTAAAGGAATATGGGAATATGTGTGCGAATGCTCTCAGGAAACTGAGCAGATGAAATGTAATAAACTACAAGTGGCTGTGGACAAGTATGAGTCATTCTCAATGATTCCTGGAGAAACCATCCAATCCATGGAGGAAAGATTCAATACAATTGTAGGCGAGCTCAAAAATGTGGGCAAAACTTATGATAGTGGGGAGATGAAAAATAAGATAATATCCAAACTCTTCCCAAGGAGTGATTGGTTTGTCAAGATGACAAGCCTAAGTGAGTAGGATCTCAGTAAGATGTCGACTGTTGAGGTGTTTTCACAGCTGAAAGCTCATGAGTTCATCATCCAACAATCAAAGAAAAATGAGGCTGCTATGGTGGAACCTACTCCATCAAATGCTGGAAATCATGAGGACTTGGCGTACTTCGTCAAGAAAGATGGACACAAGTGGAAGTCGCCCAGAAATTCGTTCCACAATCAGGAGAGATCAACTCCAGCAGCAACAACCAAAGAAGGTCCTTCAACTTCTAGCTCGCATTGTGAAGATCAGAAGATCAACGAGTTGGAGGAATAGATGAAAAAGTTACAGAGGTTGATCCTGGAGGCTAAAGCTGAAAAGGAAGCAAAGCTAGCCTCAACCCAGCGCTCATCTGAAAAGAAGACCAGGACGTGCTTCGAGTGCCAATCCCTTGATCATTTAAAACATGAGTGTCCGAGGGTGAGCCCAGAAGATAGGGAACGCCTCCGTCAGAGATTTGAATGGAGAGTTGTTCGAGTAGTTACCAAGGCGTTGCTGACGAGGACAGAAGTGCCAGATATTCCTGATAATGAAGAGGAATACTACCCCACTGATGAGGAGGAAGAGGCATTGATGGTTCTAATGGCGAACATAGTGGAGGATGCCGAACCAGTTGTTGATGCTGAGCAATCGACTGAATCAGCTCTAGCAGTCAATAATCAGGAGGTAATCTCTACTATTAATATTTCTAGCTCAGCATGCATGCAAGAATCAGAGGATTCCTTCTTGGATTCCGAGGAAGATTATCTAGCAAAACTTTCTATAGAACTTTCCAAAGTTTATTCTTAAAATAATGCTATAGTGAAAGATAATGCCTCACTTAAGTATAAAGTTCAATCTTTGACCGATGAAGTCGAAAGACTAAGGTCCGATAGTGAGGAGCTTTCAAAACTCAAAGCAGATTTCTCTAAGCTTTCCGAAAATTTTCAAAACTTAGAAAAAGAGAATCATGCTTTGAAAACTAAGCCTAAAGAAGATTGCATCTGTACTTATACATCCAGCAGGGCAGTTCTCAATGCTATTGTTAGCCAGCAGAGACATCATAAAGATAAATCTGGACTTGGATGTGATAACGCTGTAGGCGAATCTTCTAGAAAGACACTGAGTACTCATGCTAAATCTTCTAAGAAGAAACCGATCTTATTCGTTTCTGCTGGAAATGTCACTGCTGACAAGAGAAAATGAAAGGCTATAGTTGAATCTTCAAATGCTAAGTTGTATGTTAAGCAAGAGAATGGGTATAGGCAGAAAGCGTCTGCTGGATCTCAGCAGAGGCTCCAACCAGTGTCTGCTAAGCATACATCTGTTGGACCTCAGCAGAGGATCCAAAGGATGAATGCTAAGCATGCATCTGCTGGACCTCAGCAGAAGAATCACAGAGCAAATGCTAACCCACATTCAGCAATACATAGGGATGTTGAGCGTTATGTTCACAACGCGAGGATCGCATGCCCAACCTTTCATAAGGGCACGTATGTTCAACACACTACTATAAGACCACCATATTTGCCGTACATACCACATAGGAGGAACACCTATGTGAGGCCTGAGTCCAAATCGTTTCCATTTCCAAGGACAAGGAAGGCTAAGCACACTACAACATCTAGACCTAGAAATGCCAAGCATATTAATCCTAAGGTCGAGAAGGTGGTAAATGGTGAAATCAAGAAGAAAATCTTGAAGATCACCAAGATGTGGGTTCCAAAAGGAACCATGTCTCATGCTAATCCTGCAGCACCCGTTGTTAAGAGAGTACCTAAATCAACTTGAATCCTTTTGCAGGATCAGGACCCAAGTTCCAAGACATCAAACATATCTAATGAATGGATCCTTGATAGTGGCTGCTCCGCACACATGACGGGGAATGAGGAGTTATTCTCAGATATCGAAAGAATTTACTATGGCCCCAAAGTCAAGTTCGGAGATAACAGCGAAGGGAAAGTTGTTGTAAGAGAATGCATCGAGCGAAATAGATTAAGGATTAACAACGTAGCGCTCGTATCCAACCTCAATCACAATCTACTGAGCATAAGTCAACTATGCGAGAATGGGTACAATGTATCTTTTGTCAATACTGGTTGTTCTATTGCTGACAATGTTACAGGAGAAGTGAAGCTAAGAGGCATTCGCAAGGGTGGCCTATACATTGTTGACTGGCAAAGCGGTCAACAGCATTCATGCTTCGTAGCATTGAACAAAGAAGAAACAACATGTCTATGGCACAAGAGGTTAAATCATTTGAATTTAAAAACTATTAACCATCTAGCCAAGAATACACTTGTTGTAGGTCTGCCTGCTGAGACTTTCCGCAAAGAAGGCGTGTGCAAAGCATGCTAGCAAGGGAAGCAGACCAGAGCATCATTCAGATCCAACCCGGAGAAGGCCACTTCAGACAGGATCCTAGAGCTTTTGAACATGGATTTATTTGGCCCAGTCACTCCACCCACTGTAAGTAAAAAGATATATACACTTGTGGTTGTGGATGACTACTCCAGGTACACGTGGGTTCGCTTACTAAGAACCAAAGACGAAGTAAAGCTCATCCTACCAGAGCTAATCCTCAAAGAGCAAAATAGCAAGGAAGTTACACTAAAGAGGATTCGTTCTGACAATGGGACAGAATTCTGCAATAGAGTTCTGATGGATTTCTGTGCCGAAGCTGGTATCGCACATGAGAAGTCCATTGCTAGGACCCCCCAGCAGAATAGTCTAGCAGAAAGAAGGAATCGAACGTTGAAAGAAGCAGTGCGGTCTATGCTAGCCGAGTCCGAATTGACTGCTAAGTACTGGGGCGAAGCAGTCATGACAGCCTGCTATGCTCAGAATAGGAGCGCGATCACTGGTCAATTCAACAAGACTCTGTATGAGATGTACAACGGTCGTAAACCTTCTATCTCTCATCTACGTGCGTTCGGTTCAACATGTTATATCCATAACAACGGAAAGTCAAAACTTAATACTTTCTTGCCTAAATCTGATGAAGGTGTGTTCCTTGGATACGGGCACCCTTCTCACAAAGGCTATAGAGTATTAAACAAGACAACCAGAATTGTGGAAATAACATGTAATGTTATTTTTTATGAATCTACTCTAGTGCGCAGAGCTACAAAAGAGAAAGAGGATAACAATCATGACCAATGATGTCCATGGTCAATCAATCCTGAATTCTTTCGAGAATATGAGTATTGATCTGACTAGGTCTATGAATGATTCAAATCCAAACCAGACGCACTCAGCAGGTGACCAGACTGCTGACCAGGCCAGTGATGCTAATGATCATGTTGGGCCGCACCAATTTATCTTAATGATAATTTGGAATTTTCGGGATCACTTGATGATGAAGACGATGAGGGAACTCCAGATCCAGCAAGGGATGCTAAAGATGATGCAGATGCTATTGCAACCGGTGCTGAACCTGTGGAGGCCGTAGCAGACCAAGCCGTAGCTGAGCACTTGGATGTTGAAGCCCCAGCTGCTGAGATTCCAGACGCTGAAGTACCAGATGCCGACATTTCCGTTGTTGAGGATCAGACTGCTGATAATCTAGACACCGAGCACCAAGTGAATGCTGAAGGGAATGCTGTAGCAGACAACATTCCAGCAGGAGAGGGAAATGCTGAAGGTCTTGTTCGAATTAGACCTGTATGTCTACGTGCTCATCCCCTAGATGATGTTCTTGGAAACATCAACGACCCTATTCTGACGAGGCAAGGCAATGCAATGCTAGCATGCAATATATCGCATGAAGAGCCTACGAAGGTTGAAGATGCCCTACGATGTCCAGATTGAGTGAACGCTATGCAAGAGGAGCTTGCTGAGTTCACTCGTAATCACGTTTGGGACCTAGTAGATAGGCCAGAACATCAAAGTGTTATAGGCACTAAGTGGGTGTTCAAGAATAAGAAAGATGAGACAGGCATGGTAGTCAGAAACAAAGCACGTCTCGTAGCGAAGGGGTACAAGCAATGTGAGGGTATAGACTACGATGAGACGTTTGCTCCAGTTGCAAGGCTGGAGGCAATTCAATTATTTCTCGCATATGCCGCACATCACGAATTTGTTGTAATGCAAATGGATGTGAAGAGCGCCTTTCTAAATGGTGAGCTCAAGGAGGAAGTCTATCTTGAGCAACCACCAGGCTTCGAGCAAGGAAACCAAGTGTATAGGCTGAGGAAAGCCTTACATGGTTTGAAGCAAGCTCCTAGGGCTTGGTATGGAACCTTGTCCAAGTTCCTACTATCTAATGGATTTAAGAAATGGAGGATTGATCAGACTCTCTTTCGCATTGAAGATGAAGAAAGTATTTTGCTTGTGCAAATATATGTTGACGACATCATTTTTGGGTCAAAGAATCAAGACCTATGTGACAAGTTCTCCAAGCTCATGACAAGTAATTTTCAGATGAGCATGATGGGAAGATGTCATACTTCCTTGGACTTCAAGTTCAGCAATCCAGCAAGGGGATCTTCATTCATCAAAGGAAGTACACTTGCGATCTGATTGCGAAGTATTGTCCAGAGAAAACCAAGAGCTTAAGGATTTCGATCAGCACAACGTGCATAGCTGCTCTCGAGTAGGAAGGTGATGATGTGAATGTGGTATTATTGGCTCTTGCTATATCTTACAGCCAGCAGACCAGACATTTCTTATGCTGTTGGATTATGCGCAAGATATCGAGCAAATCCAAAGAAGATTCACTTGGACACTGCTAAGCGGATTGTAAGATATCTGAAATGCACAGAAGGTCTAGGGATTTGGTATCCAAGGTCCGACAGTCTAGCACTGAGTGGCTACTCAGATTCAGACTTTGGAGGGTGCAAGATAGACAGGAAGAGCACCAGCAAAACTTGCCAATTTCTCGAACATAAGCTTATTAGTTGGTTCAGCAAGAAGCAGCATTCGGTAGCTACGTCGACCACTGAAGCAGAGTACGTAGCAGCTGCTAGCTGTTGTTCGCAAGTGCTATGGAGTCGACGACAACAACAGGACTATGGTATTTCTCCTGAATGCGTGCCGATCTACTGCAACAACAACAGCGCAATGTGCATTACAAAGAATCCGATTCACCATTTGAGGACGAAGCACATCGATATCCGACATCACTTCATTCGAGATCATCAGGAGAAGAAGGATATCGATGTCAGATATATATGCACAGAAGACCAAATTACTGACATCTTCACGAAGCCATTAGCAGAGACAAGATTTAAAGAGCTATGCATCAAGTTAGGTCTCATGGAACTAGACGATGCTGTGGATGAATGAGTTGCTATTCTCATTCTTTCTGGATTTCTTGGATTTCTAGAGATGAAGGAGAAGAACGTATCTCAGCTTACGTTATTGGTTGCTAAGCTTATCTGCTAATGAGAGGTCTGCTAGGATGATAGCAGAGATGCAGACCCTGCTAGAGAGTTCGAGATGCAGATTCTACTAGATAGACAGCAGAGGTGATAAGTCTGATCAGCAGATAGCAGAAGCAGAAGACTAATAACTTCTAAGTCTTAACATTTTTGGATGTACTTAGCATTTGGAGGAATTACTCAAAAGTTGTTAAGTTATATGCTGAAGTTTGAAGTTCTGTGATGTTTGAAGAGATCATTCAGGAGAAATGCATAAGGCAACACACTGTAGTAAAAAGATAGAGATCTTCATTCATTATAAGATAATTTTTACAAAAGGGAGGAACTGAAAATTACAATGACTTTGATCAAAAGGGGGAACGAGGCCTGAAGGGAAAGAAGTCAGTTTCCCTGAGATTGGAGCGACCGATAGCTATATCTGGAAACTTCTGCTCCAGAAGCCAGCTGAGCTGCATGCCGCAAGGAAGGGGAACCTTCGGATAGTGCTGAACGCACTCCCATACACCCTGAAACACGAAGGCAGCCTAGTCCACCTCCGCCCGATCATCGAAGGCCATCATAGCCTTCCATACCTCCCTGGAGAATGTTAAGTCGTCTTGATCGTAGCCGACCATCATGTTGTGGATGATGCGAAACATCACCCGGTATGTGGTCCAAAGACCATAAGCAAAAGCCATTGGGCTAAACTCATGCCAGGAAGAATGTTTCCACTTATCCCACGCCGACCATTCTGGCGTCGTCTCTCCTCCAAGGTAGTCCCATATTGAGAGAGGACCTCGGCGAAGGCCGAAGTCCAGAGCAAATGAATCAGGCGTCCATCGAACGAGCTAATTCTGAAAGACACCATATATAGCATCCTCCTCGTGAGCGCAGGTGCGGAGGAAGTACTTGAGGTGAACTTCTTGGAATTGGCGGGGAGTTGTGCAGACGAACCTCTCGAGACCGTTCTACTGAACGGCGGCCATGACTTCCTCAGACACCATGTAGTCTGACTCGTACTCGGTGTACATGGCAGATTCGTTAAGAATTTGATTTCTTCGGACAGTCACTTCTCGTGGGGAATCCATTTCTGAAGAAGGAAAGTTTTTTTTGAAGACTACAGAGAAGAAAGAAGATGAAAGGAAGATGAGTGAGATAAAGGGTCATCACGTCAGGCGATATTTATAAGCAGAAAAAAATGGTCCTGTTCTCTCATACTGACTGGCCGAAAAGTCTTTCAGAAGATCAAGACGATTCATACTATCTCTCGGAATTCGAAGTGTCGCAGAGAGAGAGATCAACAGATATGCATGGAATGCTAATCGAAGACAGCAGTGACGAAAGGTGGTCAATCAGCGTAAGGCTCGAGATATTCATTACAAAATCTTGACTGCTGAGTCTCTGCAGATATCTCGAGTGTGCTGACAGATTTGGAAGGGAAGCTAGCATACCTTCTGCTAGCACGAGGATGCTAAGCTCTAGCTTCCACTGGAATCCATGATGGTAGACTGCTGAGTCCAAGCTCTCAGCAATCTCAGAAGTTGAAGCGGGAAGACTTAAATTCAAATTGATGGGACCCAAAGCAGTGCATTTAATGCGCACAGATGACTGCGTCGAATTAGGAAGTGCCACGTCAAAAGCACTCAAGCGTTCTTCAGAACACGGGCGACCATATGGAAGGTCGTGCTGAATCTGAATCGTTGATTGATGCCAGAGGGAAATTTTCCAGCCGTTGGATCCTGGAGTCAGAAGGCATATACACTCAATCTCATTCATCGTTCAAAACTTCCCACACTTTGAAAATTTCTGAATCCCTAGAATACCAGAGCCCCCAAAACCCACCACCTTCTCTAAAAAATGTCTAACCCTGAATCATCCAACCCATCTTCGAATATACCACAATTCTTTCACAAACCTACTGCAGACGCAACATTACATGCGCAGCATGCACCGGAGTTCACGAATATCGTAACTAGTGATGATATCGACACCTCGATTCCTTATTCTCGGTTGGTTTCTCTCTCCCGGAAGAAGGAACAAACTGGACTCTCTGATGCTCAGAAGCGGGTGGCGCAGGTTCTAAAAGATAGGATTTTGTTCACTCCCTTAGTGTCTGAACAGTTTCCTCAATGGATTATAACTGCCCTAGGGCATGCACAAGTGGTTGAATACCTTTCCGCAGAACCTAACCAATTTCGTCCCCACATGGTCTCCGAATTTTATGCAAGGGCCATTTTCGATGACTATAGGTCATTTACCACCTCTATTTTCGGTACCATCATCACCGTAAACGCCAACGTCCTTGCTGCGATGTTTGGGCTGAAGAACTCAGGCGACCGTATCTCTACTTATAAGGTAGTTCAAATGGACGCAATGAAGGAGAAATGGAATGTTTGGAAGAAGCCTGAGATACAGAAGGATCCATCGCATCCTTGGAAAGTTGCCACTCCTATACATCAGTTCAAGGAAGATTACAGGCTTTTTGTCGAGCTTGTAATAAAGATGTTTCAATGTGACGCTGGCTCGTACTCGGAGCTATCCGCCAAGAAATATGTTGTGTTGATGGCTCTTGTGGATGACATAAATGGCAATTGGGCTCAATGCTTTTTCTAGCGTTGGTTGGACCATGCTAAAAAGAATTTGAGAATAAAGCAAAGCGAGGGAACCTTCACGTCCAATGTCAATTTGGACTGAAGATAAGTAAGTTCCTAGAGACTATCTTTAGCGAGGAGGAACTTGATGAAGGCGAAGCTCTGCTTTCAACCGATTATATTCCCCTATGGAAGAAGCAAGCTCTTGCTCAACTGACACTGGCAGTGAAGACATCTACTGGAGAGATGGTGCTGCAATCGGCCATTCCTCTGACTACTGAAGATGTTGCCTCTTTGAAAAAGATTGCTGAAACAGATAAATGCTTTCAGAATTTGGAAGACATCGAGAAACTTTGCCACTTGCCCGACGATCAGATTGAGGAGATCATAGCCAAGAAACAAGCCGAACAACAGGCGCCAGTCCGATGTAGATATTCCTGAGAAGTCAAAGCGTCGGACAAGGCAAAAGCTTGTTCTGACCTCAAAGAAGGAGAAAGCAGCAGAGAAAGCAGCTGCTGACAAGTTAGACAACACTTCATTATCGGCTCAGAATCTTGAGGAACGTCTCAGAGTGATACAAGAGACGAAAAGAAAGAGAGCTGAGGAGAGAAAGAAGATCGAAAAGAAGAAATTCAAGAAGACGATGGAGCAAATAACGTTTGATGCCAGAGACAGAAATTTTGAACAGGTCAAGCAGGCTACTGCTGAGCGAGAAGCCAACAAAGCTGCTAACCAACTAGCATCGAAGACACCTGCACTGATGCCAGCAGAGGTAACAAAGGAGACCACTGCTGTCACTAAAGGAAAGGAGAAAGTGGTTCCTGTTGAAATGACCTCTCAACTAGCTGCTACTGAGAAGATAGTGCCTGCAGAGGAAGCCCTATCTGATGAAACTTTTGATCAAATGCTTCAAGATGGAGCCTTCAATGAACAATCCGCACCAAAAGGGAAAGGATGCATTCCGTTCAGAGATCCGAATGATGAGCCATGCTTTAGCTCTGACTCTTATATTGTGCCACACCATCCTGAAGGTGTTGGCCCCTCCGGTTCATAGCAATGTACTGAGCAAGACGCCAGCAGTGCTGGAGGTGCAAGTGCTAAGAAGCCGGATGCTAAGCAAGCTGACAGTATCATTGGAAGTGCTGGTGTTGAGATTAGCGCTTCCCCTACTAATATTGAGGAAGAGATTAGTGCTATTGCGGAGAATGCTGAGATTCCAACCGCTGAGTCAGAGGAGACCCAACAGGATCCAGGCTTCGTTGATACTTGCTTCTCTGAATCTAACTCAGAAGGAGAGTCTGCGGATATCTTTAATGCCAAGACCATAAAGAAAAAGATCGCTGGAACAAATGAAGAACTCTGAGTTCCACTCGTAGGACTTCTTGGTCCAAGATTCAATCTCCAGAAAGTGGCGCAGATGTGTGCAGCTACTGACCCGACGGATGAGGTAAATTCTGATCTCTTCCCCATGGTATTTGAGATCGAGGAGTTTGTGATGAATGAAGTTGAGAGATATATTGCTAATGTTTATTACACTGAGAATGATGAGACCACACCCGAAGGAAAGAAATTAGCGGATGAATGCAGGCGATGGAGGAAATTTGATTACATAATGTACCAGCTGTCCTTTGAGGAGAAGTTGCTAGTGTTTGCCTGCAAAGGAGCCAACTTCTGGAGAAGAGAGGAAGTCTGGGCGAACAATTGGATTGATCAGGTTGCTGGTTCCAAGCAATTCACGGATAAACAAGTATTCGCCCGACTCCGTGCTATTAAGGCCCACAGGCTGGTTTCTCATTCACCCTTGCCTACCTCCACCTTTTATCCTGATGGCATCTCCGATGCTAGAATTGAGCTAACAAAGCGTCAGGCACGGGCAGCTGCTGAATACAGGCGACGCCAAGCTGAATTTGAGAAAACTAAGAGGGAAAGCTTGAAAGGTTGGATGCTGAAAGGAAGAGGAAGAAGAGAAAGAGCTTGGGGATGCTGATCGCTGGATTGTCTCATATCTGGCGTTTGATATTCATGAGTTAGTTCAAGAAGAGACAGAGCGCACTGCTGTGAATGATCAAATCATGGATGGAGCACAGCGAATAATGAATGAGGAAGCCATATACATGGCTGCCTAACAGAAATTAGAAGAAGAAAGGTTAGCAACAGAGGCTATTGAACGTGCTACCGCAAAACGGATTCGAAGCATGGAAGCTGCCCAACGTTTATTTGATGAAGAAGCAGTCTATCAAGCAGCTCATGGTGCATCAGATGTTGTGACAGAGGAGATTTCCACTGCCGTAAGTCAAGCAGTTGCTGAGGATACTGCTAATTCGGATGCAGGGGAGGCAAGTGCTCAAGGACTTGAGGTTTCTGTTCCGGGGTCTGCTGTGATGACAGTCGATGGAGGACATGTCTCGAATCCTAAACATGTAGCAGGGCATGAGATTGTTATTCCTGATACCCCCATAAATGTTGAGCCTGTGCAAATCAATCTCCAATCCTAAGTTGTGTCCTTGATCAATACAGCCTTGCACCAACGTGACATTCAGCAAGCTAAGGCGTTTGAAGAAGTCAGGAAGGAAGTTGCTGATGTTCGAGATGAGGTTTCAGAAGTCAAATCCACAGTCATCGAGGTTCAACAGAAGGTTGATCATGTCGAAGAAAAGGTCACCCATGTAGAAGAAACCGTCTCTACGGTACAGACAGACGTGGTGGTCCTTAAAGTAGATGTTGCTACACACAAGGAGGAGACTGCTGCTAATCTCAAATCCTTTTCCACCACAGTTTTTTATGCATTCAAAGAGGGGGAAGAACAAAGGAATGTTGAGCAAGCAAGATTGAAGAAGGAAGAAAAAGAGCTGTTGAGAAAAGAGATGGATATCAAGGTGGCACAACTAGAGAAAAGATTGGAGAGAGAAGCCAAAAAGAGGGCGGCTAGCCAAGCACGTCTTGAACAAATTGCACTCAATTGACAAGTCAAAGCCTCCTCCTGACGCACAAAGCTAAGATCATCTCTCTCTAGCTCGTATTTTTCTCTAATTTCTGATTGATTTCATTGTACAATGTATTTTCCATTTTATATATGAAATCATCAGATTCGCGATAAAATCTCATTGTCCACTTCTGATTGCCTTAGTTGAAGTACACTTTTTGTGTATTCAACGAATTTGAATGTGGATACTATATTTTAATTGGTTGCTGATTGGTTGGTAAATGTCTGTTGTTCTTAAGGATGCTAGGATTTCAAGTATATTATATTTGCAGCATTTACTTACGTTTATTAAGCGAGAATATTTCCCAGCATGTTTTGAGGGGGAATTTTACTGAAAACCAATCATCTTACTGAAAACTTTAAGTGAGTGAAATTCTGAGATAGTCTATCTAGAAAACTCATTGTAAACCTCAGATTTTCTCTACTAAGTCTCAGCAATCGATAGTAGGCTTTGATCGCACCAAAAAGGGGGAAATTGTTGGGAATTATTTTTTGTAATTCTCCATTTAGGATCAAATTTGTAATAATTTTGTTGAATCAAAGCCTTAGCATTTGGTCGATCATTGCTGAATTCTAGCATAGTCTAGCAACTCTTGTAATGTCCTGTATAGGCTAAGAATTAAGTTGTCATAGATTAGGTTGCTAGAAGTATTTCTAGCAAATTGCTAGAGAAGGCTAACATTTGCTAGAAGTCAAAGAGATATCAGAATGCTGAGGGGTCAGCATTCGCTAGCACATAGCAGATTGCTAAAGGCATTAGCAATCCGGAGTCGAAGGAATCAGGAATAAGAAGAGCAACTGCTGAGAAGTCAGGAGTCTGATATCTATCTAGCAGATTGCTAAGGAAAGCTAGCAGATCGTTCCGAAGGAGCTTAGCAAAGCAAGACAGCTAACAACGATTGCTACACTACCGTTCTGACAACCGTACGCGCAAGGACAAGACTTTCCAGAAGTAGGTCAAAAAGCACTGTACGAAGCCAGAAAGGACGGTGAAAGTCGAACCACTCTTGGACAAGGAAACCGTTGTGTCTAACGGATTTGGAGATTCAAAGTTTGAATCTCCAGGTATAAAAGACAAGTCTAGAAGTGAGAGACGACTACTGCTCATTCAATACACGAACACATTCTCAAGAGATTCCTAAGACAAAAGCAAAAAGCTAAAGAGCAGTCAGTTGAAAGCCAACATTCGAAAGATATTAAAAGCCTTCAACTACCAGAGTGTACCTATTGATTATCTGACACTCCATTGAAGAGATTCCATGGCTTTGATCAAGATTCTTCAATCATTGGGATACCTTCCTTTATTGGAAGCATCCAACAGTTAATTCTCTGAAAAGGGTTTTGACTAGGACAGGCGTCTAGCCACAATCGAAGGAAAGTTTGGAAGGAACTATAAATCTTCCATAGTAGTAAAGGCAAGTTTTACAAAGATGTGCCCTTGACTCTGCCGGAACTACGCCTGAGGAGTTCGGAGTAACGGAGGATAGTCATGAAGTATCCGGGTCGAAAGTTCACTGCTTACTTTACTTGAAAGGCGAATCCTTGTATTCCGTATACTTACTTAGTGAATTCTTAGCGTTTCGGCTAAGGAGTGGACGTAGATCTTTTGATCAAACCGCTATAAATACTGTGTCGTTATTGTGTTTACTGTTTTATTGCCTAATATTTGATTGAGATTTGAAACCTAGCAACAGAGTTGCTAGCGTATATCTGCAAGAAAAACCTAAGTAAAGTTGAGCTAAACAATCTCTGATAAGAACTTAAAGTGCAATTGAACGTTTAAATCTTTCAATGCAATTCGTCTGAGTATTATGTTATCACCACGATGACTCTAATCTCAGGGACCAACATTTGTGTCGTTCGACGTGCGAGGATTGCTCAAAATATTTGACAATTATTCCATGTCGATCGACGCAGTCTATGCCGATCGACATAAAGCATTCAATGGTGATGTGGCATTCGGCGATGTAAGGGATCAACGTGAAGGTTCTGTGTCAACTGATGCCATTCATATCGGTTGATGCGGAAAGTCAAAACACGAGTTTTCAATTGGAATGATGGGATCTAAAGTTAAGAAGCTTGGTACAACTTTTCCCCATAGTTGAAGCCCACAAGACCTAACCCTACTAGTATATATACTCGTGTATTAAGTTTAGATTCATCATTCAATTGATATTTTTATAATTCAGTCTTTAATTGAGTTCATAAGTTAGATTTTAGTCTTTAATTTTTCTCAAGCCCTCGAATTTGAAGAATTGGATGTAATTTAATATTACTGTTTCAATGTGTATTTTTAGCATGTCTATCTAGAAACCCCAACAGATTCTAGGGTTTGCACAATCTCGTGTTTTGATTTGATAAATTCAAACCCTAATGCATGGTTAAGATTCTTTGGTTTATTTCCAAATTCTATTTTCAATAAAATGATCGAGAGATAAAAGTTGATTTGGGATTATTGTTGTTAAGGCTAAACAGTGAAAATTAAGAACAAGAAAAGAGAGTTTAATATAATAATTTTTTGTCCTAAGAAGAATCAATTATAGGGTTTAAATCTTTGATTATTGAGATTGATTAGTTTGGTATAACCGAGGCCTAAAAAGTAAAATTAACTAACTATTAATTTAGGATTTAATTGCAGGACCAAGGAATTCATTCCACTTGAACAAATTTCCCACAAATTCTATTATTTGTGCTTGGGTTTGTTGATTCATGCATGTATCCAGATTAGTTGTTTTCCCTAGGATCTGTGTTTTGATTTATATGATTTACTTTCAAAGTTTATTTTCCAACATGAAGTCCTTTTTAAATTTGATGTACTCAAACAACAATTTGATGAATTGTGTCCAATACATAAAATAGTCTCATTGCACTTTTCCCTGTGGGATCTATAACCTATAGGTTCATAAATTTATTTTCTCATCGTGTTATAATTATCTGGTTATTTTCCAGTGATTAAATTGGCGTCGTTATCGGGGATAAGTTAGATTATATTTTGTTATTAATTATTTTGATTATTGTTAGATTGAGTTTTTTATTTTTGTCGTGTGCGTGTGTTGAAATTAGTTCTCTTTTTTGACAGGCATATACTGTGTCGGTTAACACGAAAGTTTTCTACGTGTCGATTAACTCGTACTGTGCAGTGTTTCTCATTTCAGGTGCATGAACACAAGATCCAAATGCCAAATACTCAAATCTTTTGACTTCGAAATCGAAGCAACCTGTAAAGAAACATAGGAAAAACAAAGAAGAGCAAGGAAAAATAGACAGACATGGCCGATGAGCAAAAAGCACCGTTGTGAAACCTTCCCTGGAACAGCAGAGAGAATTTGTTAATGAAGTACTCCAGCTTAGAGAGTAGCTTCAATCAGCATAGGTCGCGCAAGCAGGCCGAGCTGCATGCTCAGCAACTATGAATAAGGGACAGAATAATCAGAGGCAATTGGAGATAGCCCGACCCCATAGATCCATCTTGGATCGGTTCTTATCACAGCTAGAGGAGCAAGGATTCAAAGTTGGTAACAGTGCCAACAACTTCGAGCTGAAGATGGGTCTGATATAGATGATTCTGCAAAACTAGCTTGTGCGGAAGACCATGGTTGACCCATACGCACATCTCAGCCAATTCATTGAGATATGCGATACAGTGAAGCAAAATGGAGTTCCACAAGACACTATCTGGATACGGATTTTTTCTTTCTCCCTCAGAGATGTTGCGAGATCATGGTTCGTAGGGTTAGACAAAAACCAGATCGGTTCTTGGGAGGAGCTGCGAGCTGAGTTTTTAACAAACTACTTTCTATCCATAAGATTGATATTGAGATGCAGGTTTGTCACTTTTACGAGGACTAACCCCTCACTTGAAGGCGTTGGTGGATGCCTCAGCTAAAGGCTCTCTTATGATCAAGAGTGGAGAAAAAGACATGTAACTGATTGCACAGATGGCCATGAACAGTCATAAGTGGCCCACTGAGAGGCAGAAGGCAGTCAAGGTTTTAGAGACTACTCCTGAATTCGATATGGTGGCTCGGGTGAAGAAGCACAAAAAGGAATTTGAAAAGATGAAATATACCAGTTGTGGCTCACTACATCTATGGAGGGAGCAATTCTGGTTTTGGTGCAGCCTAGGTGAACTATTTTGGTGGAGGTTACCAAAATAATTACCACAGAGGTAACCAAGGATACAATTATAACCATGCTCAAAATCATCTGAGATTCTCCTTTGTGAATATCTCCGCAGCTGAGACTCCTCCGCTTGGATTTAATGTGGGAGCTGGCGGCGAAATTGTAAAGCAGAAAAAACCTGTGCTCGAAGAGGTCCTCGAAAAATTCATCAAAAATTCCGACAATAGTTGGGAAGGTGGAAAATGAAGTGAAGGGAATGGTGACTCACTTGCAGAACATAACTAAGCACCTTCAGATGTTTGACACAAAATTGAGTCAGATCGCCACCACTTGAGTAATCAGCACAAGCCCGGGGAGCTCTCGAGCACAACAAAAATCATTTCCGACAAAGCCAAACAAGTAAATGCCATTTTTTGAGGTCCAGAACAAAATATGAAGGTTCGAGCATACCCGAGGTTGAGTTTAAGGGAGAAGGGGGGAAAAATTAAATTAAGATGCCTCTGTTTCAACCGACCAGAACCCATGTCGGTCGATGCAAAGAGTCGATAAGGAATGTAATCGGCTAACGCAGAAGGAAGCCCGATGCACAAGACTTCGGTCAAAGTAACCAAATTGATTGACGCACCTCGCGTCGATCGATGCGGAGACCAGGATATAGTGACTAATGTGCAACAATCTCAATCGAAACAGAGAGGGACCATGGGTGAGAAGAAAAAAGAGAAAGTGTATCCCACACCTCTGATGCCATTTCCTCAGAGGTTTGCCAAAAAGAAAAAAGATTCTAAGTTCTCCCGCTTTGTTGATAACTTGAAAAAGGTGAACATCAATATTCCTCTGGTGGAAGCACTCCGAGAGATTCCCGGCTACATGAAGTACCTCAAGAGGCTCACGAGTGAGAAGAAGCGGTTTGTAGAAAATGAAACCATGAAGATCCATGAAAAATGCAGCCTATTGATACAAAAACAAGTGTCTTATCAAGAGGTCTGGTCCAGGTTGTTTCTCTATTCCTATCGAGATTGGTGGAAAGGAGTTCTAGCATGTTTTTTGTGATACAGACATAGGTATCAACTTGATGTTCTATTCTACTTACAAGAAGGTGGAGATAGGAAAGATGCGCTCGACCATGATTACTTTGCAGAAGATGGTAGATTGGATTGTGTCGCGGCCGAAGGGGATTGTAGAGGACCTTCTAATGTGTGTAAGCCATCTAGTTTTTCCTGCTAATTTCGTGGTCCACGAGATAAAAGAAGACGAGAACATGCCCTTGATCTTGGGCTTGAACTTCTCGATAAGAGTGTTGCCTTGATTGACTATTAGCGAGGAGAAATCACTTTGAGGGGGAATGATGAGAGGATCACTTTTGTTATCGATAAAAAGAGAAGGCAAATTGGTCGTCAAAAGGAGAAGGCATGTTTTGATTCATTCTTTCAATTGATTGATAACAAACAAGTGTTTAAGTTTGGGGGGATTGATAAGCCCATATTTCCACTCTCTTATCACATTTATTTTCTTTATTGTTTCATGCATTTTAATTAGTTTATATTTAATAGGTGAGAATGAGTATGCTTTAGTAGATATTATGCTTGTGGTGCTTGGTTTTGCAGGAAAATTGGTCGAATATGAGAAAAGTTGATCAAAGATGAAGAATTCTGTAGAATTGGTCTATGTTTCGACCGAGACAATTTTGTGTTGCTCGGCATGTGAGGTTGCTCGAGAGATATGAAAAAAATCCCACATTGACCGATGTAGTCTATGTCGATCGACATGGAGCATTAAATGGTGATGTGGCATCAAGCGGTGCAAGGGATCGACGCAAAGGTTTTGTGTTGACCGACTCTATTCATGTTGGTTGATGTGGAATGTCAAAGCACGAGTTTTCAAGTGGAATGACATGATTAGAAGTTTAAAAGCTTAGCTTTTTCCCCACAGTTCAAGCCCACAAAACCTAACTCTACTAGTATATATACTCTTTTATTAAAGAACTGTATCAAGATTATTTTCTGCAATTTAATTTTTTTGTAAGTTTTATTTAATGAAAATTAATATTATTGTTTCAATGTATGTTTTTAACATGTCTAGATATAAACCCTAGCAGATTCTAGGGTTTGCACTATGTGGCTTACATGTTTTGATTTGATAAATTCCAACCCTAATTCATGGTTTAGATTCTCTGGTTTATTTTCAAATTCTATTTCAATTGAATGATCATGAGATGAAAGTTGATTTGGGATTATAATTGTTAATTAAACAATTGGAAAGTGAAAATTAACATGGAATGAGTTTAATATAATAGTTTTATGACTTAAAAAGCAGAATCAATTCTAGGGCTTAGATCCGTGGTTATTGAGATTGAGTGGTTTGGTGTAATTGAGACCTAAAAAGTAAAATTCACTGTCTAGTATTCTGGGATTTAATTGTATGACCAAAGAATTAATTCCATTTGAACAGATTTCCCACCAATTCTACTATTTGTGTTTGGATTTTGTTGATTCATGCATGTATCCAGATTAGTTATTTTCCCTATGATCTGTGTTTTGATTTATTTGATTTACTTTCAAAGTTTATTTTCTAACATAAAATCCTTTTTAAATTTGATGTGCTCAAACAACAATTTGATGAATTGTGTCGAATACATAAAATAGTCTTGTTGCACTTTTTCCTGTGGGGTCTATAACCTATGGGTTCATAAATTTGATGCGGTTGTGTCGATTGATGTCAGCGTTTGCATGAAAATCCGATGCGCATGACATGCGTAGAAACACTACCAAACCTTCCTTACCATCATACCCCATTTATACATGATGGTGAACACGATGGTAAGCTCAAAATGCAAAAATAGCAAGCCAAAATCCAATTCTAGCGAGAAGAGAAGAGTTAACCTCACTTGGAGGTTTTTTGGCGAGAACGGTGGTTGATCGACGATCAAAGGTACTGAAATATTCAAAACAACATGGGGAACACGATTATGTAGTTAGATTATGGTTCATTTACCATTCGGCAAGTTTTCATAATTAAACACGAATTTGATAAAGCTTACCAACAGGCTTTGTTCGTCGGCCAGTAACTCACATGATACTCAGTGAAAGTGGGAGATTCTAAGCACTATATATAGCCTGAAGCTCAATCTTTCTTCGACCTACAATAATTGGGACCTGAATTGAGCTCAGTTGGCCAGAAAAATGTGATACAAATGCTGAAGGTGGTGGGGTGTAAGATGGTTGTGAAAGAAAGAAAAATGAGTTGCAATCTGATTTTTGCTTACGAACATTGATAGGTGTGCCATAACCATTAGATTATGCATGTGGATGGGATGCCACGTGGCACTCCCCCATTCATCGGCTTTCAGATTCGTTCTCCCATGTATTAACTCTAATAATCAACCTTAGTTGATTTATAATTTGACATGCATTGTCCATTTTGAAAAATGGACATCCACATGAATGCTCTAAATCACGAGCTCTACTCGTGAATTCAATTCCAAAATTTTTGGAATTAATGTATTTTCGCCACGAACTCAACTGTTTGAAAGATCATAGAATATTCCAAGGGCCTCAGAATCTCAATCTAATTATTTCTAATATTCTAATAAAATCAATCTTAAGCAGACCCTAGCTCGGTGATAGAAACGGAGCATTCGGATGCGAGTTGTCAATTTAAACATATCAGAAATACACAAGAATTAATCTTAGTTCATCACGCTCGGGTTTCTTACGTAAAATTCATTGCATGGCCGCTTAAGATTTCTTAAAACATACCGATCACCATTTTGTTCGCATGAAACGGAAGTGCATTCAACAATGAATGTCAAAAAGTAGATTACAAGCAATTAACGATAATTACAAAATAATTTTTATTGATTCAATTAATTAAGTTTTATCAATCTTGATTAAATCGGGGATATTACAAAAGTTTCAAAACATACCGATCGACATTTTATTCGCATGAAACGGACGTGCATTCAACAATAAATGTCAAAAACTAAATTACAAGCAATTAACGATAATTACAAAATAATTCTTTATTGATTCAATTAATTAAGTTTTATCAATCTTGATTAAATCAGGGGTATTACAAAAGTTTAACTTATTTGATATCAAATCCAACTTTGAGTTTTTAATAAATATTTTAAAGTTTACAAAAAGTCTTAACAAATATCCTAAATTTTTAATTATATGCAAATATTAATTATATTTATTTTTAAAATAAATTATGTTACTCAAAAAAACTATATTTTAGTCTTACTAATAATTAAAGTATACATATATATATTTTTTTAATAAAAACTAAAAGTTATATATACTCAGCATATTTTTTTCTCGAATATAATATGTCAATTTAAATTTCAGCTGCAATATCATAAGTTTAAATTAAATTAATTTAAGTTTAATTTTGTGAATAAATAAATATTTATTTCACAATTTGAGATTTAATTGCAATTAAAATAGAAAACGACACTCGATGTCGGATACAAGTTCGTTTCTTGCAAGCAATATACCTATGAGTATGTTTTGAGAAATCCTAAGTGGCCATGCAACCATAATTTACGAAAGAGGTCCGAGCGCGGCAAATTATTTTTCCTAGTGAAAAAATGTTGCAATTAAATTAACAACTCACACCTAAGAGATCTATTTATTGTTCCGATCTAGGATATGCTTGAGATGAATTTATGATAAATTTAGAAATGATCAGATTGAGATTTCGAGGTCTGAAGAATGTTCTATGAATTTTTAAACTATTAAGTTTGGGTCCAAAAAGAAATAATTCAAAAAATTATGGAATCGCACCCACGACTAGACCTCGTGATTTGGAACATTTATGTGTATGTCCATTTTTCAATTTGGACAATGAATTCAGAAAGGTTGGAAATTAAAACTTAATAACTTAATACACTCGAGAACAAATTCGGTTTTGGTCGAACTAGGTCGCGCCACATGGCATTCTTCACCATGAAGAAAGGTGCCCCTTGTCAACTTGCAAAAGAGATAATGTAAAATAATTGGCTGGCACGCAAACCGAGGCTTGAGTTTTGCCTGTAAATAGTAGTCATTTCATTTCATTTCTCACACATTCCATTCCAACAACTTCATCTGTCCTTTTTCTATCGCGATTTTTGAGTAATTTAGCCGGAGACTCGCTATGAAGCTAAAACTTATGAAAGGTTTGTTCTTTAAAGTTTATGTTAAACTTGTAATCACTCATTTTTGTCAAGAAACGAGTGAGATATCGGGCTCTGAAATAGCCCCATCGGTAAGCCGTCGAATTTGACGTTTAATTCCATAATTTTGCCGATTGACAATGAAATTGAAATCTAATTAAATATTTGTGTTCCTTGTGAAGTCACGAACGTTTTGGTACCCACCACCTGTAGGATTCGAGTCTATGGCCAACAACATGAGTTGTTATTTAATTCGCAGGACCGTTCTTAGGTTATCAAGAATAAATTCAATTAAATAAACCATGCCACCCTATTAATGCTTCTACAATAATTAATTGCATAGGGTGGATTCAAGAGAATACCTGATCTTCAATCGTTTGATCTACAGATCTAGATCGGAGGATAAACGATGAAGTTAGATCTGAAGCGGAATGGAACTCTTCTTTGATTGTGTTACTACAGATCTGATCTTCTGATCTGTTCCCTTGCTCCTTGGAAATCTGGTGAGGATTGTCTACCAAGTTGAATCAGGAAGCCGGAGAATTTGATCAGAATAAATCCCTCCTCCTGATCGCCCAATCTCGCCCTCTCTCTCTCAATATTCTAATTTGAATATTAATTGTATAATGTATTGTGTACTGCTTCTGATCTGAGAGGGAAAGACTATTTATAGTGTTAGGGTTTTGAGAAACTCTAACCCTAATGGGCTTGAGCAGTGTGTGGGCCAGACCAGGGATCAAATGCAAATAATAAAGTGGGCCCTCTTTATTAATTAATCCTTCCTTGTTCAACCCAGAACATAATTAATTAATAAAACATTGTTTTAACCTTCACCACGGTAACAATGCGGACTCGCCCCTTTATTACCACGTTATTAGGAACGGGTTGCATTAAACTAGCATGATCCACATATTTAAAGTTTTAGACATTCATTAATTAATTTGGTTTATAACAATCAACCACAATTAATTAATTTCTTATTTCCTGATAAATACCACTCACTCTTTTTCTCTTATGCTTGACCACATCATTCAGCCTGCAGGACTTAGCATAAAGAACCTTGTGAGTTCATCAGGGAATGTCACCATCCTGAAACGGATATGCTTACCTATACATCCAGCCTAAGCAGACCCCACACAAATTGCCAACACCCAAAGTGCAGGTATAAGAGTACATGTAGGACTCGCCACCATAGCAGATCAAAGTTTGGTCAATCCGTGTGTGCCCCTTATCCTTCAGTAAGGTTTAAGATCATAGGAAGTATATTAGGGATCTGGCTCATTCATATGTCAATGAGAATGGCACATCCCACTGTTGATCCCATCAATACATAAACATGTACCGACACATCAAGTAGCTAGGCTAAGCCCACTTATGAATCGATGTCCTGCAGCTTAAACCAACAGCCTATCCAGGGACTGTTTCAGCTGTGATACTTTTTATATCTCGCTAGGTCAAACGAACCATATGATCCTCTGTGATCTCCTACACACCATATGGTCATCCCTATCTACGAGATAAAAGGATATTATAGTTCGTTATACGTTCATATTTATCAGATAGCGAGAATTGTTGATGTAACACATAAATGAAGGCCAGTATACAAACACTTAATCATTTATGCTTTCTGTATACAATCCCCACAATCTCCCACTTATACTCAAAGCATAATACCATTACTTTTACAGAGTATTAAGTGTGTCTATTCAATCTAGCTATTACAAAATGGGACATAAGATGTCCAGCCTCAGATCTTCAGTCCAAGAGCACGAGCGTGTTCCTCATAGATCTTCTGAGGCAAGCCCTTTGTAAATGGATCAGCTAGATTCACTTTCGTATCTATCTTCTGGATTTGCACAACGCCTCTTGCTACGATTTCTCGTATGATGTGGTACTTCCTTTCTATGTGTTTTGAAGCCTTGTGGGACCTGGGTTCCTTCGAGTTTGCCACTGCACCAGCATTGTCACAATATATTGTGATTGTTTTAGGCAAACTCGGAACAATATCCAGCTCCAAGAGGAAGTTCCGGAACCATACAGCTTCCTTTGAAGCTTCTGAAGCTGCTACATATTCAGCTTCCATGGTAGAGTCCGCGATACATTTCTGTTTTGCACTCCTCCAAGATACAGCTCCTCCTCTCAAGGTAAACACATATCCAGAGATCGATCTCTTCTCATCTTGATCCGCTTAGAAATCCGAATCTGTGTACCCTACAGGACACAAGTTCTCACACTAATATACAAGACATAAGTCTCGTGTTCTTCTCAGATACTTGAGAATGTGTTTAACCGCATTCCAATGCGCCTGGCCGAGATTGGATTGATATCTTGCCGCCATGCCAACAGCATAGCAGATATCTGGCCTAGTACAAAGCATTGCATACATGAGACTTCCCACTGCAAAAGCATATGGTACTAAAGACATTTCATTCTTCTCTTTCTCTGTCACAGGACATTGTGACTTTGAAAGACGTATTCCATGACAGTAAGGCAGCAAGCCTCTCTTGGAATTTTGCATGCTAAAACGAGCCAACACAGTATCAATGTAAGAGCCCTGAGATAAGCTTAACATCTTTTTCCTACGATTCCGCAGGACTTTGATCCCAAGGATGTAACCAGCATTTCCCAGATCATTCATTTGAACCTGCTCGGATAACCAACCTTTTATGCCTGACAACACTTCCACATCATTTCCGAATAGGAGAATGTCATCTACATAAAGTGCAAGAAAAACCACGCTTCCACTGACACATAAACGGTACACACAACTCTCGTTTTTGCACTGTGAAAATTCATAGGATTTGATCACATCATCGAAACGCTTGTTCCATGACCTTGAGGCTTGCTTAAGTCCATATAAGGACTTCTTAAGCTTCCAGACAAGATGCTCTTGATCATCCTGCACATATCCTTTTGGTTGTTGCATGTAGATGTCACGACCTTCCTCAAGGTACCCGTTCAAGAACGCGGTTTTGACATCCATCTGCCAGATCTCAAGATCCATATGTGTTGCTATGGATAGAAGTATCCGAATGGATTTTAACATAGCGACTGGTGAGAAGGTTTCATCATAGTCAATGCCTTCCTTTTGACTATAACCTTTCGCCACCAGTCTGGCCTTAAACGTCGTTATGTTACCACTCGAGTCCTTCTTTCTCTTGTATACCCACTTACTGCCTATGGCCCGAAAACCTTCTGGCAGCAAGGATTTTCGGTACACATCCATAGTTGTGATTGATTCTATTTCAGAATCCATGGCCTTACACCACTGGTAAGCATCCTTGTCTCTCATAGCTTCATCGTATGTCCATGGGTCGGTATCATTCAATCCGTATTCAGGGATTAAGTCCGAAGACTCTCCCACGAACATATACCGCTCAGGTTGCCGAGGCAACATCCCACTACGACGAGGCCCCTTTAATGTGTCTGTGTTTGGTGCATTCACTTGTGATTCACCAACTTGCACAGGCGGTCGTGCACCTGGTTCCATACCCATTCCAGGTATGCTCAGGTTGCCACGGGGTTCTCCTGGTGGATTTGAATTGTTCTCTTCAATTTCTTGAAGTACAATTTCGCTCTTGGTCTTGTGGTTTCTTATGAATTCATCTTCCAGAAATCTTGCGTTGGTACTCACAATGACTTTCTGATCTTCTGGATCATAAAAGAATCTACCCTTAGTTTGCCTGGGATAGCCCACAAACATAATTAACTTAGACCTTCCTTCTAACTTATCAGCTTCCTTATTCAGCACGTATGCTGGACAACCCTAAATTTTTATCTTGGACAAAGTGAGCTTATGTCCATTCCAAAGTTCAACAGGAGTTTTAGGAACTGATTTGGAAGGTACTAAGTTAAGTAAGTACGTTGTTGTTTCTAGTGCATGTCCCCAAAAGGAAATCGGTAAACTGGCATAGCTCATCATTGATCTAACCATTTCCAACAGAGTTCTATTTCTTCTCTCTGCTACACCATTCTGCTTAGGAGTGCCAGGTGCAGTCCACTGGGAAGTAATCCATTGATCTGCCAGATACTGGAGAAACTCATTGCTTAGGTACTCCCCACCATGATCAGATCGCAGTGTCTTTATGGTCTTGTTCAACTTCTTCTCTACCTCAGCCTTGAATTCCTTGAATTTCTCAAGGCATTCAGACTTATAGTGAAGTAGATAAACGCGTCCATATCTAGAGTAGTCATCTATAAAGGTGACAAAGTATATGTGCCCACCACGGGCTTGTGTTGTCATAGGTCCACACAGATCAGAGTGGATGAGGTCCAACAAGTCATTTGCTCGAGACTCACTTGCCTTAAAAGGCCTGGTCGTCATCTTCCCCTCTATACGAGATTCACAAACTCTATGTGGAACTACTTGGATTGGATCCATAATTCCACAATCAACGAGTTTCTTGATTCTTTTAAGATTGACATGACCGAGTCTCAAGTGCCAAAGATATGTTATATCCTCACTTGAAGAAAATTTTCTTTTCCGTTGGTTGGACAAATTATATGCCTCTTTCACTGTTGGTTTGTTTGAACATGTAATAACATAAAGAGAATCTTTCAGTGACCCATGACAGATATCAACGTTATTTCTCATGATAGAAACATCTCTACCAAAAATAACAGAAAATCCATCATCAAAAAGTTTGGAAACTGAAATCAAGTTTCGCCGAAAAGACGGCACAAACAAAACATCTCTTAGTGTTACAACATTATTCCCAAAACATAAAGTAACATCTCCAATTGCTGCAGCAGAGGCTCTAGCAGCATTTCCCATGGAGATGGTAACCTCGCCATCTTCAAGCTCTCTAGTCAGCTCGAACCCCTGCATAGAGTAACAAACATGATCAGTAGCTCCAGTATCCACTATCCACGAATGGATAGAAACTGATGCTAAACATGTTTCAATAACTAGTGCAGAAGATGATGTACCTTGTCCCTTGGTGACAAACACCGGACAATTTACTTTACAGTGACCCTTCCTTTTGCATGCTGAACAGAACTTTCTTTTGTAAACTTTGCCTCCAAACCTTTCTATTGAACCGTCACTAGTCGAATTCTTCATGCTTACATCCTCTACACTCGGAAGTGGAAAGTGATAGTCAAGCACAACAGCAGACAAGGAGTCATTGATCTGTTGGGCAGCCTCCAAGAAGCTGATCAACTGATCCAGAGTGAACACCTTGTCTTCGACTATGGAAGTGAAGTCATAGTAAGATTCTGGAAGGGAGTCGTATATGACATCAGTGAACAACTGATCATTCATATTTCCACCATTTAAGATATAGAATCTTCTGAGGTGATCCATGTGCAGCACATGCTCCCTAACATTACCACCATGTGCTAGCTTACAGTTCACAATTCTCATTATGAACTCGGCACTGGCAGTCTGTCCAAGCCTACCATAAGTCATAATCAGATCTCTCCAAATCTCAACTGCGTCTGTACAATACTGATACTTGAGCTGGAGCTCCTCAATCATGGATGACCTGAGCATTGATAATAACTTATCGTTGCTCGCCATCCATTTTTCAAATGAGTTCCTGGAGGAATCTGAGGACCCAATGAAAGGTACAGCCGGACGAGGCACAAGTAACACAAACACGGTCTACGTAGCAAACATGCATCACTCCATGAGCCATTTCCATTCCAGGAAATTCGAACCCTTCAAGGGATTTTGTGCCAAAATACGAATAATAATAGACATATCTGAAAATGAAAAGAAAATAAATTAAGAACATACAACTGAACAATTGAAACAAATTTGCATAGTAACCCTTAGATAAAAACAATACAATTTGTTTCCTCCAATTGCCCAAGCTAATTCACTGCAAGCTGCCCCAGCAGACGTTTACAGCAAACGCTCAACCAGACCAAAATGATCCTTTAATTTCTTAACATGCCAGGTATCTTAAGCAAAAGAAATTAATATTGGAGATCTCAAGACCATGTTCACCTATCCGGAGCAGGGACATCTCAAAAGAGTTATACTCCAGGCAACATCTAAGCCAAAGTAACCACAAGCCTAACTCCGGACATTAAAAGGCGATTCTACATACGTACTAGACCCATGTGTCCTGCCCTTAACATCCTTTTTATCCCACTTAGATTAATATTAGAGATTAGTGAAAGTTGTCTCAATGCAAGCTGCCCCAGCAGACGTTTGCTCAGAAGCTCCCACTTCTCATCTTAAAATAAGTGTTATATCTGGAAACCTCATCGCATTGGAACTGGTGAGGGACCTCTAATGCACGTTGCCCAAGCAGATGTTTACGCTTCGAGATGCCCCGCTTCCAATGAGAGGTCGTATTTGTGGAGGTCTAATGATTTTGGTTAGAAAAGAACCAAAATCCAGCTTAGTATTTTAATTCTAAAGGTTTCATGCGCACACATTATTTTATGTTGCCATAAATTACGTCAACCCAAAATTCCATCATAAATTAATATGATTCAGGAATTTTATAGACATAATTTAAAACATAAAATAAATCACATAAGACATGCTCAAAAATTAAATTGCAACATGCTTATAAAAGTAAATGATTAAAGCAAATAGGAATGCTTTCCTATTATTTACTAGTGCGCACATAATAAATCACATCATACGAGAAAATTATTAAATACACAAATAAACATTTCTCGTGGCCCCTCACATGCGATTACAACTGAAAAATAATAAAATCTATTCTTTTACAAGATTTATTTTCCTGTACAGATCTTCAACCTGGGCTCCCACTGTTTAATCTGAATCTGCAATCCATGGGCTGGATTAATACTGCAACATGGGCCAGGAATTAGGGTTTCAGGCCCAAAAAATGAACCAAACCCTAATTTTCAGGAATGCGGGCCGCCTCAGGGCTGAGAAGCCCGATTTTCGGCCCGGGCTGAAAACCCTAGGGTTTGGAAACCCTAGTTCAACACACCAGCCGCCACCTCACCTTGGCCCCGCCAGCGCCGCCTTTTCGGCCGCTCGCAGCCCCACCGCGCGGAGACGCGCGCACAGCCTGTCGTGCTGCCGCGCGCAACCACCTCCATCACCGTTGCTTGCTGGGTTGGAGTCGACGGCCAGCTCGCCATGCCCGACGGGGCACGTCGCTCGCAGGAGGAAGACGAGCGCGGCCCAGTCGTAGCCGCCACTCGTCGCAGACTGCCGTCGCCGGTCGCCCTCCGGCATCGCGCAGCAGCAGCAGGCGTAGCAGCCGTCGCTGCTCACCGAACGCACGCAGCAAGAGAGAAATGGACGCGGCCCAGCCACAGGGAGAAGCCCCCGCCGCCGCGACCCATACCTACTGCCCCTGGCCGCCGCCCGTGCAGCCGTTCGCCGCCGTGGTTGCCGCCGGCGAGTGTGGTGGGTGAGGGGCTAAACCCTAATCCATGTGCCTTCTTTGTTCTTCGTTCTTCACTTCTCGTTCTTTCTCCGGATTTAATTTTATAGATTTGAAAATAAAATACAATACAAAAAATAGATCTAAATATATTAAAATGGGTTTCCCTATCAAATCTAACCACGAATTTTCTCGTGGTAAAAACAAATCCAAAACGAGAAGGCCACGAGAACAAAACCATTCACAACAATTCAAATCCATCCATGAACATACATATTCATTTAATTAAATTTATTAAGGACATAGCCTAAGAACTGGAACCTAGATTTGATACCAATTGTAGGATTCGAGTCTACGGCCAACAACATGAGTTGTTATTTAATTCGCAGGACTGTTCTTAGGTTATCAAGAATAAATTCAATTAAATAAACCATGCCACCCTATTCATGCTTCTACAATAATTAATTGCATATGGTGGATTCAAGAGAATACCTGATCTTCAATACAGATCTAGATCGGAGGATGAACGATGAAGTTAGATCTGAAGCGGAATGGAACTCTTCTTTGATTGTGTTCCTACAGATCTGATCTTCTGATCTGTTCCCTTGCTCCTTGGAAATCTGGTGAGGATTATCTACCAAGTTGAATCAAGAAGCCGGAGAATTTGATCAGAATAAATCCCTCCTCCTGATCGCCCAATCTCGCCCTCTCTCTCTCAATATTCTAATTTGAATATTAATTGTATAATGTATTGTGTATTGCTTCTGATCTGAGAGGGAAAGACTATTTATAGTGTTAGGGTTTTGAGAAACCCTAACCCTAATGGGCTTGAGCAGTGTGTGGGCCAGACCAGGGATCAAATGCAAATAATAAAGTGGGCCCTCTTTATTAATTAATCCTTCCTTGTTCAACCCAGAACATAATTAATTAATAAAACATTGTTTTAACCTTCACCACGATAACAATGCTGACTCGCCCCTTTATTACCACATTATTAGGAACGGGTTGCATTAAACTAACATGATCCACATATTTAAGGTTTTAGACATTCATTAATTAATTTGGTTTATGACAATCAACCACAATTAATTAATTTCTTATTTCCTGATTAATACCACTCACTCCTTTTCTCTTATGCTTGAACACATCATTCAGCCTGCAGGACTTAGCATAAAGAACCTTGTGAGTTCATCAGGGAATGTCACCATCCTGAAACGGATATGCTTACCTATACATCCAGCCTAAGCAGACCCCACACAAATTGCCAACACCCAAAGTGCAGGTATAAGAGTACATGTAGGACTCGCCACCATAGCAGATCAAAGTGTGGTCAATCTGTGTGTGCCCCTTATCCTTCAGTAAGGTTTAAGATCATAGGAAGTATATTAGGGATCTGGCTCATTCATACGTCAATGAGAATGGCACATCCCACTGTTGATCCCATCAATACATAAACATGTACCGACACATCAAGTAGCTAGGATAAGCCCACTTATGAACCGATGTGCCGCAGCTTAAACCAACAGCCTATCCAGGGACTGTTTCAACTGTGATACTGTTTATATCTCGCTAGGTCAAACGAATCATATGATCCTCTGTGATCTCCTACACACCATATGGTCATCCCTATCTACGAGATAAAAGGATATTATAGTTCGTTATACGTTCACATTTATCAGATAGCGAGAATTGTTGATGTAACACATAAATGAAGGTCAGTATACAAACACTTAATCATTTATGCTTTCTGTATACAATCCCAACACCACCCACCATCCACGCCGTCCGATCGCCGAAAAATAGCAAGAGTTGAAGAAGAAAGGTAACAACCCTTTCCTTCACTGGAGCCAAAAAATGGCCGGTTTTCTTCCTGTTTTGAGCATGATATATTGTTCTTGGGAGTGTGTAGATGTCGGGGGTAGGTTGGGCGTGTCTGGTTCGGCCGGAGTTAGCCGGAAAATGGTCGTGGTAGGCCGTCGTGATTTTGCACGAGTTCGTGCAGTCTGGGGTGATTTTGCATCGGTCGATGTGGCCGGCATCGACCACTATGGCCGGCCGTGGTCGACGTGTCTCCTATGTTTGTGTACGTGATGTGTTTTTTGTCCGTTTTCAATATGGCTCATTTTATTTTTTATGCATGAGCTTGTATGGTGATTATTATACATTCCATGAACGTAAATATGCAAAAATAAATGATTCTAGATGTCAGTTTTAAATTAAGTTGATTAATGCATAATTGAGTGCATGTTTAACCGTTTATTATATAAACGTGCTTTGTCGGATTGATTTGTTAACCGTAGATAGGTTAACATGTTTGGTGGTGTTTGATTAAGTCTCATGCATGCCTCAAGCTACGAGGATCAGGTCAAATTGTTGGGTTTGTAGGTCAATCAATCATAGGACCTAAATACGTTTAACGTCAGCTGAAACACTGATTAATTAACGTTATTTGATGCACAAAATTGTTATTCCTTCTGTTTGGGTGATTGAAGGGGATATAAGTTGATCAGATCAAAGCTTCTACATCTACGTGCTAAACATCTGTAAGATTTAAAGGTAGGGAATATTTTCTGTAAAAATAAGATTTTTTTTCGAGCTGTGAGCTCAGTTTTCTAAAAGCATGAAAATGTTATGTTTTGAAATTAATTGTCTATGCCAAAATATTTTGTGTTGTTTGTTCCTCTAGTTAATTACAATTATTAGAGAGATTGTTGAATAAGAACATAACCAAGTTAATGAAATACCTGAGCCAAGTCTCATTAACTTTAGGGATATTAAAATCCCTTATGTCCGCGAGCGATTATTAATATGATGTTTAGGTTCCTCAGCATGGAGAGCTGATACCTGGGTGAAATAAGGTGAGGCCTTTTGTGTCTTTTAAATCGATCGTTTTCTCATTGTTGTGTGATCTGAGATAATATGCACAAATTGATGATAGTGGATAGAGTGGTTTGTCCATTTCCAGCTGATTCATCGTGATTTGAAAGTGGGCCAACTTTCAATCACACAACGGTTAACAGATATGAAACGTGTTGAGTGAATCTAGTATGATCAAATGTTTTGGATAAATACGGTAAATATTTTCACAAAATCCCGTGACTTATTTGTGTGTGGCATAACTTTCATATTTACAAATGTATGTTTTCGGGCATTGTCTCCACAGGGTACGTGAGTACTCAGCCCCTAATATTATTTCTAGAATGCACATGTTAGTAGCAAGGATGAGAATGTGGAGGTGTTAAGATGAAGTAGTTATGACAAGAGCATGATCCTGAGATATGCATCATCATATGCATATAACACTTCGCTGCCATATACTCTTATATTTTATCCTTCCCTTTTGTTGTGCAACTATTGAGATACCAAACTCAGAATTTCGTTGTAATATCTTGATAATGATAGTTTGTTTAGATGTTTTTGTGAATATTCTATTTTTTCATTGTTACAAAGTCTTTCGTTGTTCAAATGCATCCAACCCACCTGTAATACATTCGAAAACTTGAGAGGGCTAGTAAGAGCGTTACATCACCTCACTTAAAAAAAATACTTAAATTATTTGTATTTTAAGTAGAGATCATATGCAGGCCGATAGCTATTTAATTAATTTGTTTGTAAACTCATGAATAGAATGCTTTAAATTTAAATTTTGACTCATTTAATAAATGAATTTGAATAAGTCTTCATCAAAACAAAATTGGAACAACTTTATTATGAGGGTCGAGGAACACTAGTTATTTGGAATCTAGTGTCAATGCGTGAGAAATAAAATTCAAATATAGTAATTGAAATAAATTAAAATTATTTTTAAACTAGTTTATTCGGAGAAGTTTCTCGTCACTTGCAGGAGCTTACCTAGCAGTTTCAATTGCATTGGAAAAAATGTGTTAACAAAGCAACCCAACTTTTTGTTAAAATTACGGAAACGGGACTTCTACAAATTCGAGGTCAATGAGATGTTACTTGTTTTCATTGCCTCCCTCATTATCGAAAATTACCGAAATATTGTATATAAAGTATTAAAAAACATTAAAAGTATATTGAATTTTTGATATATTTCATATCGTAAGTTTATGTGATATGTGTACTATAATCATATAGTTATTATAATATTTATGGTGTATTAACACGAACTATATATATTGAAAATATATAATTATGTTTTATTATACTTTACTTTTATTTATATTTAAAAGTAATAAAATAAAATTGTATCTTTAATCTTTACTTCAAAATATTACTGATATAAACATGTTTTTAAAATAAACTTCAGAAAAAGTCTACTGATATATTAAAACAAAATAATTGCGTATATTTACATTTTTGTAACTTTTCCTCCAAAATATATCACACCAACAATACTTTCATTTTTTTACTTTATTTATTTTATTATAACATAGATGTACAATAAACAATAAAAAAAACTAGCAAATATATATTTGTCATTCTTTTAAAAAATATTACAATTAACTAACTTGTCATATTTTCTACTTTTCTAAACAATGCAAGCAAATTTGTTTATGAGATAAAAATTTAAATTAATTTTTTTATTTTTGTTAGCTTTGATGTATTTATTTTGTTTTCGTTAAATTATATATATATGGTTCAATGTATAATATATAAAATAATTTATATTATAATATACTAATATATACTATTGATGGATACAATTCAAGGTTTATTTACAAAAAGATATAAAAATATGTAAATATATGATTTTGTTAAATTTATCTTTATATAAAAAACATAATATTATGTATTTGATTCACGCTTCGCGCAGATGTAAATCTAGTAATCTTAACAATTGCAGTATATCAAAATATCAGTATTATAATTGTATATAAAGTATGTTGTTCATTTGTACTCTACTCGTGGTACAATGATGAATGTGTCTTGTCTATGAACAAGAGGTAACGGTGACAATATCATATATGTGATCGAGATATCATAAGTATGATGGCGAAATTACCTTATTTGTAACCAAAAGATCATGGGATTGAGATTCTCTACCAATATCTGAATATATATATATATATATATATATATATATATATATATAGGGATGCGATCCAGTGAGAACCACTCTTAACATAAGAAATAAGAACCAATCTTTGCCATTAATTTTGATGAATGAACGCTCAGGATTTTACTAAAATTTTCGGTCATTATATCTCAAAAAACCTGCATTATAGGGTATTTTTGTCATTTTGTACTTATTTAAGATTCTGTTTGCATATTCTATCTCGACATGCATTATATATCTAACAAACATGCATTATATGCATAGGAAACATACATTATATGCATAGGAAACGTGCATTATATACCAAACATTCATTATATACCTAACAAACATCTTCCTACATTATAATATGGTATTACTCTTATTTTAGAACAATATTACTATCATTATACGGTATTACTTCCTCCTTTGTATATGATATTGTTTTTGTTTTAGAAAAAAATTATATTACTTTCATTATAATGCATATGTTATTTTTATATAATACATAACAAGTGCAAATATAATAATGAATGATGATTTTGCTGAAATAAATATGTTACATTTTATCTATCATATTCAGCATTATATACTGTAACTTCATGCATTATATTGTGCAATTGGATTCATTATATAAGAATTCGTGTACTGTTACGAGAATTATGCATATTATATATGATATTAATTTTATTTTAAAGAAAAATTATATTACTTTCATATAATTCATATGTTATTGCTATATAATACATAACACGTGCAAATATAATGATGAATGATGATTTCGCTGAAATGAACATGTTGCATTTTATCTATCTTATTCTGCATTATATACTATAACTTCATGCATTATATTGTGCAATTGTATTCATTATATAACTTCATGCATTATATTGACCTCGACATTCATTATATACCTAGCAAACATTCATTATATACCCAACAAACCTGCATTATATAATACAGTAATATACATTTATAAAATATAACAAAAAAAATACATAATTAAAAATAAGAAATATATGATCAACTTTTATAACAACAATGATATTATCTATAGTATGCAAAGATAATGAATTTTTTATTTTTTTTATCTGAAAAAAGTTATTGTATTTTATCTATCATATTATGCATTATATAATATAACTTCATGCATTATATTGTGCAATTCCATTCATTATATAAGAATTCGTGTACTGTTACGAGAATTATGCATATAATCACTAATTTTCATTTTTTACGATGATTTTTAAATCGAAACATATGCAATAGGGATTTCGTTTGAAAGATAATTAAATTACCTTTAATTTGATATAGGATACATTAAAAAATAATCTAAATCGAAGGAGATATGATCATTTAAATATTTAGGATGATTTTAGAGGAGAGAGAAAAAATCTTACAAAATTACCCTTTAATGCATGTTTTAATACACTATAATGCAGACGGGATTTATTTAGTCTTGAGCGTTGGATCTCCAATTGGATGGCCGAGATTAGTTCTTATTTTCACATGGTAAGGAGAGTTCTCATATGATCACTCCCATATATATATATATATATATATAGTTGCGTTCATTTCTGAACTAAATGTTATGAATGAACAATGACCTATGATCCAAGCGTCCATTTTTTTTAATCCGATGGCTACAATAATGACATGTGGCAGATAATTTATTTTTTAATTTAATTAAAAGGGTGTTTTAGGTAGTTACAATTTTATTAGATTTGATAAATATGGTAGTTCCTAATTTCATGGGATTTTATTTGTTAACATATATTTAAATTATTATTGTCGCCTTCAATCATATTTCGTTTCACTTTTCCATAATTTAGGTTTTCACTATCCACTGTCGCTGCTGCCCCTACGCCATCTCCACCGCCGCTGCTGCCCATCTGCCATCTCCACCACCGCTGCTGCCCCTACGCCATCTCCACCGCCCACCACCGCTGCTGCCCATCCGCCATCTCCACCTTCACTTCTGCCCCTCCGCCATCTTCACCGCCGAGTCAACAGTTGGGTCACCAAAGATGTTGAATTCCAAAGTAGCTGTTCTTTCTTGTCATAGTTCATTAAAGCACTTAGAAAAGGGTAGACTGCAGTCTCCAAATTGTTCTACATCAGATTTGCCCCTTATTAATGATACTACAGAAATGGCAAAGCCTACTTCAGATGCACGAGGGCTAAACTTACGAGGTTAGAATTTGTACCATTTCATTGTCTTACTTTCTTTGGCATTGATTAAATTTGTACATATGAGTGTTAGTTTTTCAAGACTGAGGTTTCGATTGGCCACCATCTTATTTCCATGCCCTAGATGATTAACAACTTTTTCTGTTTTGCAGGTACTTTTTCAAAATCTAATTCTTTTAATTCTCTGAATGCAAAACCAAAGGTCAAGCTAGTAGATGATGTTATGCCGAGACAGAAATCAGTTAAGGAACACGCCCCTTTTCCTCACAAAGAGGGAGTAGTCAGATCTATAGGCAAATCTTTGTCATTTAAATCCACAAATTCCAATCGTTCTGAATCAAAATTGAAGATGTTATCACCTAGATCGTTACACAGCCAGGATGATAAGGGCACAAAAGAGAGGATTATATTTGAACGTCAGCGCTCATTCAAAACTGAACATCCATCCGGCCGACACTTGGTGGATGTAAGGCACGCAGATGATCGATCCGGCCGACACTTGGTGGATCACCTTCACGTCTAGATTTCATTATTTTTGTGTCATATTATGATTGTTATTTTATATATGTGTCATTATTTATGAATAAATGTATCATTGTTCAAATCCCTGTTTAATGCATTGATAATTATTTATTTATTTTCCACATTGTGTGAACTCAGTTAATATGTAGCAATGTACGCTATTTATTTTATCATTGTTACATGTATTAAATATCATTTTATAAAAATTATTGTTTTAATCTTAATTGATTTATAATATATCTTTAAGATCATTGTTATCTTTATTCAATATCATTGTACGAATAATTAAAATTGTTTATACATTTAATGATAATATATTAGTGGAAGTTGACAGAATAACCTTATAATGACGCACAAAGTCATAAACAATGACACACAAAGTCATAAACAATGATAACGATTAACTTAAGATTATGGAATAAATCGTGGTGCATTTTCTCTTTCCAATTTATATGATAATAATGGAAAAAATCATTGGGCATTTGATTTGGTAACTGAATCCAAAAAATCAACTAGTAGATTTAATAGCATTTCAATTTTTCCCGTTTAGGACTAATTTGCCCTTTCAATGATAGAAGAAACTAGCAACAATGATAAATGGCAACAGAAAATCTGGGACGTCTATTTTCGAAATCAAGGGCTGGATTTTGTTCTCTGTTCATTCATGGACATATGTTCAGCCATGGACACATGTTCAGCCATGAACACACCCCTATATATATATATATATATATATATATATGAGAGAGAGAGATTGAATAATCTGATACCATAAGGGTATGAATTTTTATGATGCTGTGAAATTTAATAGGGTAGATAATTATTGATTTAGAGTCTTAAAAATGGATTTTTAAATTAAGATTTGAAAGATACAAAAGTTTTCAATCTCAGATGAAGTTATGAATTAACAAATTAAAGGATTTTTCAAATCCCGAATTTAAAATTCATTTGAAGTCCTAAATTAACAACTACACTATTTTTTTGAATTTGTATTGATATAATTTTTTTTAATTCTAGTATTAAGATTCCACGTCATATTTTTAACATTATTAATATTATTTTATATCTATATCTTTCTAGAACTGTAATAGTTTTTTTAAGTAATAAATAAAAAATCAATATGATTTTATATTCCAAGGTTGTTATGCTCTGCCCTATTAAGATAAGATTCCCATAAATCGAATATTGTGACTAATAATTCAAATACTTTAA
>JAPKLW010003264.1:0-22770 GCA_026898455.1 Plectranthus barbatus
TACGTATTTTCCGCTGCCAAAGTATACCCTGATATCCGGGACCAACACAAAGCATACACCACCAAACAATTGAGCATAAACTAGCCGATAAAGCTCTCATATCCACCAACTTCCACAAACCAATTATCAACAAAAATACAACAATATCCACCATTTCCACCATTCAAACCAAACCAATAACCCAAACCACAAACCTATGCATAATAGAAAGTATTCAATCATGTCAACTCATTAATAATTCTCTCCAATCACAATCAAACAATCCTCAACCATATTCACTTCCAAAACCTCTTTCCACCATCATTCCACAATCCAAAATCTACATAAATCAAGCATTGTTCCACTAGCACCACCAAACATTCCTTATGCCATTAATCAATCATTCATTCACATCCAAATCATTATTCACAACCAAAGTAGAAGTAGATCAATACCATTATACAACCCAATCGAAGATCCAATTATTTAAAATCAATTCAAACAATCCTAAACTAAACTAATAAGCAATGTAAACTAAGATAGAGAGATAGAAGAGAAGAGTAAACCAAAACACCGAATACCGGCCATTCCCCCCAAACTTAGTCAAGTGAGACTAAGTTTGTCAAATAGGTAGGCGATGCATCATCACTCCTCTCGATCTTGTAGTTCCTCCTACAAACACAAATCCAAACAAACTAGGCATTTATTCAAAATCAAAGCAACTAGAAGCAATTAAACAAAATAAAGAAAATTGGTTGGGTTGCCTCCCAACAAGCGCTTCCTTAAAGTCGGTAGCTAGACGACCTTACCACATCACCCATTATCAAAAATTGTGTGGGTTTTTAATACACCTTTCTTCCTTAATCGGTATTTACTTGGAAGCAACTTGTCCAAGGCGATCTTTCTTTCACCCCTTTCATCTCTCCAAGGAAGGTTGCATGTCTTGACAAACTCGACTATAAAAGGTGGTGATTCCTTCTTTGATTTAATCTCTAAGGCATCATCCAATTGAATCCAAAGTATATAAGTCTCAACTTGTCCCCCATTTGAATCAATCATCAACGTCTCATCATTTTCTTTCCCGATCAAATCATACGATTCATCCACTATCTTTCCTAGAATCACCTCCTTTTCCCTCTTATCTATCACTAATGAAGGAAAGACAAGCACCATATCACCACTTGGACCCCCCGACACAATTACCTCATCATTTCGCTCTTCTTCAACTTGTTCTACCAAGGCCGGGACTTTTTGCAATTCCTCAAGTGAAGGTATCTCAAGAGCACCATTCTTCTTACTTTCAATGACTTGCAACTCCTCCTCGGTGCCTTCATCCTCTTCCTCTTCTTGAGATAATTCGTTACCTTCTTCCCTTGATTCTTCTCCTTGCAACACCACAATCTTTTCTTCTTTGAGTTCTACTTGCAAAGGTTTCTCCTCTTGCTTTGTTTCACTTCTTTGCTTGGCAATGGTCGATTCTTGCTTTGGAGTGTCCTCAAATATCTCCTCATTCACCTCACATTTTCTTTCCTTGACATCCTCACTTTTCCTATTTGAACTCCTTAACAACCTAAGTTGTTCTTGCATTAAATCCAATTGGCTTTCCAACCAACCATTTTCACTAGTCTCTTTTACGGTTTCCACCGTTTGGTAATCTCTTTCATTTTCCGGCCATTGGTATTCATTTCCCAACATGTTCTCATACACACTTCGGATCGTCCTTCGTGGCCTTTGTCTCTCTATCATTTTGGCCTTCATTTCCTCCATTTGTCTTTGCAAATAATACAAACTCTCTGTGTTACTTCCACGATGATTCTCCATTTTACACCTACAAGAATCCAACAAACTCAAAGTACCAACAAATACAAAAACAAACAACAAATCATTCACACAAACAAAAACACAAACACCTAGCCTACAAGCTTCACTTTTTCCCCAATATCTAGCAACCTAATGAATGAAGTCCCCGGCAACGGCGCCAAAACTTGATGCGGCTAAAAGTTCAATGGAATTAAACTCTCAACCTCACAAAGAATAAAATATCAAATCCAGGTTCTTCTCTGTTTCGCCTGCTAGAGTACCGGGATACTACGACAAAGATCTTATAGCTAGGCAAAATTAATCGTTGAGTAGTTATTTATCAACTAGGCAAGTAATGTAATCCTATGCTAACAATGTAAGACTAACATGAATCAAACAATCAATTGACATTCGCTCAATCAATTCCTTACACAATTTGGTAAACCAAAACACACAAATGCTCAAAATAGGAAGATAGGATGTTGATATGAACTTGGATGCAATCAACTTAGGTAAATCATAGATGTAAACACATTTTAATTCCTAATTGGATGAACTCTTACCCTACACTAGTCAATCCCCAGACACGGTGAACCAACCGTAGATGATACTAACGTCCTCAAACCATCACGTTATCGGACCCTAGACCACTCCTAAAAGCTCATAAATCATTGCCCTATGCCCTATCTCCGCACAGGGATTGGATCAAGGAACACAAGAAGTCATACTAATCACGACACGCCTATCCGCGTATTGGCTGCAATTATTGTGTCAATTATCATCTAGACTGGCGACTACCTACATCTAGATGAATAAGAACAAGCTCTAGTATGCTTCAATCACAAAGAGGAAGGTAAACAAGCAATAATCAAACCTAAATCTCATGCATCCTCATCCAAATCAACATCCAAGTAGAATTAGAACTTCATACCTTTCAATTGTACAATTACAATTTTGAATTCAATGTACGTCATTACAAATTGAAAGTAGAAATAGGAAATCTTCCCCAAATTGGATTTGGTTGTCTTGATCCACCACCTTTAATCTTCAATCTCCTCCAAGTATTGATGAACTAATCTCCTAGATGTTCTAGGATTATGATGAATTGGAATGGAAAAATGGAATCTAGGGAAAAATCTAGCTATCGTATGTGAAAATTGACCAAAGTTCTTCAAATAACCGCCTCTTCCCCTTTTTATAATGAGTAAACAGGGCCTCGGATCGCCCGGTCGAAGTTTGGCTCGCCCGGGCCATCAATAACCGCCAAAATCACCCAAAAACCGACTTGGCTCGGCCGAGCAAGGCATGGCTCGACCGAGCCAAGTCTCTATCCGCTCGTGCTCGACCGGTCCTGCACCTGCTCGGCCGGTCCTTCTGCGCGATCTCACGGTTTTGGCCATAACTTCCTCTCCCGAACTCCGATTGACCCGATTCCAGTTGCGTTGGAAAGCTAGCTCGAAGCTCTATCCATTGCCATTCTGAAAACAGCCAAGTGCTGAAAATTGCATTTTGGCTCGGTCGGTCGAAGTCTCTGTCCAGCTCCAAAACACGTGCAATTTTCCTCCAAAACTCCACCAAAATTGCTCGTTTATGCCCAAAACCTATCCTACACACATCAAACACACAAAACACGAAAACACAACCAAAATACGACAAAAACATATGATACGGGAGTAAAATAGCCACAAACAAGCATGTACACACATCAAAATATAGGTCATTTTACGCACGTATCAGCACTTGAGACTGGGTCACATCAGCTTGAAGCGGATTCAGAGACTTGCAGATGACGGTACATTGGACTTAGTCAGGGCTGTACCTTATCAAGTCTGCGAATCCTGCATCGAGGGCAGGATGTCTACTAGGCCTTTCAAGGCTAGTCAGTCTCGAGCAGAGGAAGTGTTGGAATTGATCCATTCTAACTTATGTGGACCGATGTCTACGCAAGCTCGTGGAGGGTAAGAGTACTTCATCACTTTCATTGACGATTACTCAAGGTACGGATATGTTTACCTGCTTCACTACAAGTATGAATGCTTTGAGAAATTCAAAGAGTTCAAGGCTGAGGTAGAAAAGAAGGTCGGGAAAACTATCAAGTCGCTGCGATCTGACCGCGGTGGCGAATACCTCGGTAACGAGTTCCTGCAATATTTGTCAGAAAATGGGATTACAACCCAATGGACTGCACCGGGTACTCCCCAGCAAAACGGTGTAGCTGAAAGAAGAAATAGGACTCTTCTAGAGATGATAAGATCAATTATGAGTTATGCAAACTTTCCAATTTCGTTTTGGGGCTACGCATTGGAAACAACGGCTTACGTGCTTAATGTGGTGCCTTCTAAATCAGTGCCTAAGACGCCTGCTGAACTCTTCCTTGGTCGCAAACCCAGTTTGTACAAGTTTAGAGTATGGGGTTGTCCGGCACACGTACTGTCGAAGGAACCTGATAAGTTAGAAAGCAAGTCAAAAGTAATGATGTTCATAGGGTATCCCAGGCAAACGAAAGGTGGTTACTTTTACTGTTCTGAGAGTCAAAGGGTCGTTGTTAGCACCAACGCTAGATTCTTGGAGGACGAGTATGTGAGTAATCACAAGTCAAGGAGTGATATCGTTCTTCAAGAAATTGAGAACGAGAATGCAATTCCAAGGGAAGGGGAACGTGTAGATGTGGGTGCTCCTGTGAGAGGTACGGCACCACAAACACGTTCTTCAGTGCAAGGTGCAGGACCCCAAGTCACTACACCTACTACTGACACGGCACCGATGCCTCGTCGTAGTGGGAGAGTTATTTTCCAGCCGGAAAGGTACATGTTTGTGGGTGAGTCTTCGGACTTGAGCCCGGAAGACGGACATGAGGACTCTGACCCATTGACTTACGAAGAGGCAGTGCAGGACAAGGATGTTGCCAAATGGCAAGTCGCCATGGATTCTGAGATAGAATCCATAACTACTATGGATGTATACGAGAAAACTGATTTGCCGGATGGCTTTAGGGCCATAGGGTGCAAATGGGTATACAAGAGAAAGAAAGGGGCGGATGGAAAGATTACGGCTTTCAAGGCCAGGCTGGTGGCAAAGGGTTATAGTCAGAAAGAGGGCATTGACTATGACGAAACCTTTTCACCCGTAGCCATGCTCAAATCCATCCGGATACTCCTTACCATAGCTGCGCATATGGACCTCGAGATCTGGCAGATGGATGTCAAAATCGCTTTCCTAAACGGTTACCTTGAAGAAGGTAGGGACATCTATATGCAGCAACCCGAGGGTAACATAAGCGAGGGCGAAGAACATCTTGTCTGGAAGCTTAGGAAGTCCTTGTATGGACTTAAGCAAGCTTCAAGGTCGTGGAACTTACGTTTCAACGATGTGATTAAATCCTATGGATTTGCACAGTTGGAAAACGAAAGTTGTGTTTACCGACTTTGTGTCAGTGGGAGCGTGGTCTTCCTTGCACTATACGTTGATGACATACTCCTATTTGGAAACAACGAGGGAGTGATGTCCGAAATCAAGGTTTGGTTATCCGAACAGTTCCAAATGAAGGATCTGGGTGAAGCTGGCTACATTCTTGGGATTAAGGTCTTACGAGATCGTAAAAGAAGAATGTTGAGCATATCCCAGGCATCCTATGTGGATACTGTGATAGCCCGGTTCAGCATGCAACTCGCCAAGAAAGGCTTGCTACCTTTCCGACATGGCGTTCGTCTTTCTAGTGGGCAATGTCCTCAAACACAGCGGGAGAAAGATGAAATGAGTCTTGTACCATATGCTTCGGCTGTGGGTAGTCTCATGTATGCGATGCTGTGTACCAGGCCAGATATCTGTTATGTCGTTGGCATGGTAGCAAGATATCAGTCTAACCCTGGACAGGCGCACTGGACTGCTGTAAAGCATATCCTCAAGTATTTGAAAAGAACTAGGAATTTCTGCCTGGTTTATCAAAGTGAGGATTTGTGCCCTGTGGGTTATACGGACTCGGATTTCCAAGGGAACCAGGATGAGAAGAAATCGACCTCAGGTTATGTGTTTACCCTGGGAGGTGGAGCTGTATCTTGGAGGAGCTCAAAGCAGAAATGCATTGCTGACTCCACCATGGAGGCGGAATATGTCGCCGCCTCCGACGCCTCGAAAGAGGGGGTGTGGCTCCGGAACTACCTTTTAGAGTTGGGCATGATCCCGAGTTTGCCGAGGAGCATCACAATTTATTGTGATAACTCTGGTGCGGTGGCAAACTCAAAGGAACCGCGGTCTCACAGGGCAAGCAAACACATAGAGAGAAAGTACCATATCATACGAGAAATCGTATCGAGGGGCGATGTGCTGATTAAGAAGATTGACACTGCTGACAATCTTGTTGATCCGTTTACAAAGAGCTTGCTGCAGAAAGTTTACGAAAGACATATTCGTGAGCTGGGTCTGAGGTGGATGCCAACCACTGATAGTGGTTAAAGACAGCAGACTAGATAGACGGACTGTATACTCTGTAATAGCTTAGTTATGCTTTGAGTATAAGTGGGAGATTGATGGGTTTTGTATACTGAAAGCATTTATTACAATGTGTATACAACGGTTTATTTCTCCTATCTGTTAACAATCGTACATGTATGAACAATGGTATCCTCTTGTCACACCGATAGGGACGATCATACGGCGTGTTGTAGATCGCAGAAGACAGTATGATCACTTGACCTAGTGAGACATAAACATGATCACAGCCGAGACAGCGTATGAGGATACGTCTGTCCGGATGGCTGCGGCATTGTCGGAATAAGTAGTCTGTCTTGGTTACTTGACATGCTGGTACGCAGAGGTGGCGTATTGATGGACCGCAGTGAGATATATTCGTCTGTCTGACATCAGCGAATAAAAGATCTCGTTATATTGATTGAGTCCAAACCCTAACGAAGGTTCAGGGGTTTGCATGGGTTGACTGTTGCTTTGACTTGCCATGGTGGAGAGCCAACACAGCGCGCTCGTATATCCGCATCTTGGGTAACAGCAATTCGTGTAGTACTGCCTGAGACTGAACTTAGGTAACCATATCCGAGTAATAGGATGGGGGCATTCCCTGAGGAGCTCAATAACATTCATCGTGCCAAAGTCCTGCAGGCTGATTAAGTTCAGGCATGAGTGATAAGGTTTGAGTGGTACTACTCAGGAATTATAAGATATTAATTAATTGTAGTTAGAGCTTGTCAGAGGCTCCGATTAATTAATGAATGTCCGGTAACCTTAAATATGGGGATTCTCAATTAATGCAACTCGTTCTCACAACATGGTAATAAAGGGGTAGGTCAGTATTAATTCTGTGGTGAAAAAGAATTAATATTAATTAATTAATTGTGTCCTGGGTTGTGGACATGGGAATTAATTAATTTATAGGCCCACTTTATTATTTGCATTAGGTCCCAGGTCTGGCCCAATTAAATATGCTGAATTGAGCCCAAAGAGCCCATTAGGGATAAAACCCTAGGTCTATAAATAGACAGCTCTCTCTCATAAGTTGAAACACAGTTGAAAAACACAAACCCTAGAGAGAGAGCAGTGTGGGCGCCGACTTTGGAGATTCAAGGATGAGAATTTCGATTCTGGTCCTGCTCAGAATACAGATCTACGGAGTCCTCACCAGTAGTAGATCTGAACAGCATTGGGACACAGCCCTGAAGATCTAATCTGGAGAACATATTTCTTCTTTCCCTTTCTGTTTTTTGATTTATTCTAGAAATTAGTATTCTAATTTCTGATTCCGCAGATAAAATCGGATCGCGTGGTTGAATTGAGATTTGGAATTCAAACGCGAAAGATCGGTTCAGACTCTACGGATTTACGATAATCTCTCAATCCACAATTTCGTATTAAATTCATAGGAGCATGCTAGGGTTTTGAGAATAATTAATTATGAGCAATATCCATAGATCGATCCGGTTCAGTTTGGTTTTGGTGATTCGGTTCACGTGAAAAACCCTACAGTTCCAACATAGCACCAGAAATCATACCTATGCAAAAACAACACAGCACATATTACTTCTTTTTTATATATAGATAAAATGCAATAAAATAAAATCAACAAACCAAGCGAATTGAATAGCAACAACTTAATCGTCTTCCCCGGCAACGGCGCCAAAAACTTGTTCGCATGTATGAAACACACTAGTGCAAGCGCACACTATCACAAGTAATATAAAATGGAGTATTCTCCGAGTATCGATTCCACAGGGAAGGGTTAAAGGTGCACAAACACTCAACTCGGTTTAATTAATGGGGAAAATTGATTTGGTTTGTTTAATTAACCTAGGCATGAACTAATGAGTAAATAACAATAAACCTAAAAACAGGGGATGATCAAAAATAGGGAAAATTGAGGAAATCGGATTTGACAAATTCTTTTAATCGATGAGAAAACAGCTTAGGCTATGGAATCACTTGCGACGAACAGTTATGCTACAGCAATTGCAACAACACAGAGTAGTTGATGCCAAATTGTAATTCCCAACTAGATTTTCCAAAATAGGAGAGATTGCCTTTCTTAATTTAATTTAACATATTCCTATGCCCAAATTCAAATTAAGTCAAGCACTATTCACAGCTCTCTTAGGCATTTAGACAAACACAATACCTACATATTCCTATGCAACATATAATGTAGCAATTGAGGTTTCTACTCATAATCTCAATTTTCCGAAACCAAGATTAAGCATAAATCACAAACACAAGCTCCCACAAGGATTGTAATTAAATGATTTACACCTTCAAAAGCTCAACTCCATGCTATTAACAATAGTATCGCACAATGAAATCAAAACATGCAAGTTCATCCATAGCCCAAGCCAAGTGGGTTTAGCTCATATTTACAAAGATGAAAGCTAGATTCATGGTTTGATAGATGGAATTCATACTTAAAAACAGAATTTAAAGATTAAGAAGACAAGAAGAAGAATCCCCCTTCGATTAGCTTCAACGAGGAACGATTCCTCTATTCCAAGCTAGCCTCTCGTCGGCGGTTGAGCTGCAGCTCGTTGTTCTTTCTCTGTCTCAAACTCTTCCCGTTCCCAGCTGAGAAACCTCCCCCAGCTCGATGTGTGGCGATGGAAAAGTGTAGGTGATGTCTCTCTCTCCCAGCTGCTCTTCTTCTCCCCCAGCTGCTCTTCTTATCCCCCAGCTGATTCTCTCTCTACGATATTGGGGGAGATGAAGTGAAAAATGAAAAATGGGGCTATCCTTCTCTCCTCAAAAATTAGCTTTTATACCTCCCCCAATTCTAGGTTTCCCCTTTTGGTAATATTCCCAAATTGTCCTTGGGGAAAATGGGTAGATTTCAGTTGTTTTCGCACTTCCAGATCAGCAAAAGTAGAATTTTCCTCGTCATCCCGTACTTTGACTAAATTGACTGGGAGTTGGTTCAGCTCAACATGCTACAGCATCAATTTCCTTTTGCTCCAGCACAAACTTCAAAACATGGTAATTTCCTGCACGGCAATTTTCACTCCAAATCCTCCAAAAACATCGTTATTTGCTCCAAAACACGAAATAAACATGAAAGGACTCGAATAATTAAATACAAGACTAAAACAACATTTATTTGTTTAAACATAGACGAAAGACTCTAAAACGAACTAAAATCAAGAGAATATAACTCTTTTTCAAGAGTTATCACTAGTCAATCTTGCAGATCAAATTACTGTTGAGCTCTTTCTTAGACAGAAAGAACTCCAAGATTAACCTCTGAAGCGAACTTCTAGGGTCTCGTGATGAACACGGATAGCTTTTGCAAAGTCTCGATCGGTTCTTGATTGGATTTTGAATTCGGTAGAATGGCGTATTTGTGCGTAATTGTTGAGCCTTTTGAACTCTCGAACTCTTTTCTTCTCTGTCAATCCTTCTATTTATAGACAAAGATTCAAACATAAATGTTTGAATCTTTTGTCCGTTAGACACTGTTGTCGAACCGCCAATCCCCTTCTTTCTTTTTCTGAAAGACACATAGATATTTCAGGTCTCTTCCTCGTTTGATTGGCTCTTTCGTTATTTAGCCGACTTGTTAGAACGGATCTCTTAGTTAATTCTGGAAATCTCATTTTTATCTCTTAATCAATCAGCTTTTCGATTTAGGAGATTCCTTAATCTTTGGAAATTGGAGATCGTCTGATTTAGCGGTTTCAGATGATTGCTAGATGCTATCGGAACACTCTGCTGAGTTCGCTATTTGTATGATGAGATCTTAACAACCTTGCTGAGATTCAGCATTCTGTTTGCTATATTCTTTCAGCAACTCTGTTGTCCATTGAGTGTCTTCACAATCGTCATATGTTTGCTAGCTTTCCGAGACTCCATTGTTTGCTTGCAATTTTAGCAACATTTGCATATTTGTTGAATCCTTCAGCAATCTTCTCGCACTTAGCAATCTTCTCATACTTTGCTTGAGTCTTCTAGCAATCTTCTCGCACTTTGCTGAATCCTTCAGCAATCTTCAACGATATTTTCTAATCTAACTTTGTTACAACTCTATCATAATCATCCTATACATGACTTTTATAATTTTAACACATTCTAAGTTGCTAGAGACTAGATAATCTAGCTTTGATGCACCAAAACCAATATAAATAATTATAAGATCTAAAGGGTACAATATTCCCAACATGTCTCATTTATGGGCATGGATTTGGGCGAATAGCTCATTGGTGGGGATCTGAGAGAGATCTTTCTCCTTTAGACTGATAACTTTGACAAACTAGTCCTCATAGGTATCCTTGAGAGGATTTTGGCATTGAAATCAGTGGTTGTGTACTTGCGCCCAAGGATATTCATCTTACTAACTATAGTGTTGAACCTTGCTTCCATGACCTTGATGTTTTCTTCTGGGAGCATCTTGAAGGACTCATACGTGTCGACAAAAGCTTGCAACTTGTTGTGTTTCATTTAATCAGACTCCTGGCTGATATTTACTGAAAGTACCAAACTTGTTTTGCACTATCAAGGTGCACGACCTCATCAATCAGTCTCTCACTAAGTTCTTCCCATAACTTTGATGGATGGTTGGTTCGTTGGATTACCACTTGAGTTTCTCAAAGAGTGAGAAATTCTTCTTGAATTCTTACTTAGACAGTAAGAACTTCAGTAATAGCTCTAGCAAGAAGCTAAGAGCCTCGTGAATAAGAAACACAAGAGGGCTTTGGAAGGTTGAACAAGCTATGAGTGTTTGTGAATCATAGCTTCAATGATCTCGGTTACTCTTGTTGATTCTTGTGAAGATAAATAGTTTTAGTGGAATCGGTAACCTTCTCCCTGTGCTCCTTCTTTTCTTTTTATAGGCGGTGGCCTTGAGATGATTGAGATGTAGTCGTTAGAGATAAATCTAAATTTGACCAATGAGATGTTCTAACAATCTAAGTTTTCTGTGTTGCAGTATCGTACGGAGTACTACGGTAGGTAGATTTTTCTACCTTGTGTCAGAACGACTCTTTTTCCCAGTCTTAGGAATCTAAAATGATAGATTCCTAAGGAACTTGGTCTTTTGTCTATGAATGATATATATTTGCAAAATCCTCCATCTTTACGTTTACTCTTTAAAAGCTTACGACTGATTTATCTTTTTTTACCTCTTTGTAAGTTTGGCCTCACCAGTTTCCTCTTATCGGCTCCTCTCTTCTTATGGCAACTTGTCAGTTCCTTCTTCTTCATTAAGATCTTCAGCAACTGGTAATTTGCCAGTTCCCAGATTTATCAACAATATTATCGTTGCTAGCTTCGAAACCTAAACTTATGAGATAACAAGCTCATATTACAACTCGATAAACCTATACAGGACTTTACAAGTTTTGAGCTATTCTTACATCTAGAGAGATGTCAGTTATATACATTTTAACTAACAACTTGTTGGTTTGACATATCAGAACAAAATAAAAAAGGAGAATTACAACATAATTCCTAACATATATAAAATTAGTATACTCACAATTAATCGAAGAACTTAAACCTTCAACTCAATTATATTGAGTTTTAATATTATTGAAATATGAGTCGCAAGAAATATAGTGTATTATATTGACCTGAACTATAAGATTTATTTTGAAAATAATTTATTTTAGGGAAAACTATCAATTATACTCTACAGTATTGGTCAACTATGAAAAATATCCTAACGTTTTTCCATCACTGAATTATATCCTGATATTTGGTTTTGTCAATTAAGAATACTATACACTATAAAAAAAAATACTTTAATATTATTTGTATCACTAAATACCATAATGTGTGATTTTGTCAATTAAAAATCCTCTTCCTCGCTAATAATATAAAAATCTTGATGAGTCATTCTTTAAATCTTACGAAGCATGCATGTGACATTTCTATATTTTAAAAGATGGCTTATCAAAATTTAAATACCATTAGTGATGGATGATATTTTTTAATTGATAGAATCAAATATTAGAATATAATTCAGTAACGGAAAAAATATTTGGATTTTTTCATAATGTAGGATTTTGTAGTTGATAAAATCAAACATTAAAATATGATTCACTGATGGATAAATATAAGTATATTTTTCATAATAAATCATTACATTATGATATAAAACTTAAATTCAAAAGTGTGATATGAAAAAGATGAGTTAGTGGCCAAGTATGTGTATAAAGATAGATAAAATTATAAATTAATGGCAAAAATTTGTGTTAGGCACGCCTAAATGGTTTAGGCGGGTTTTATCTATACCCAAATGGGTTCACCCACCTAAATAGGATTTATTAATCCCCAATTAGGGTATATTAAATGGGTTTGAGTTTTGGTTAATGGATAAAACCCGCCTAGGGGTGGGAAAAATTACCGAAATACCGATATACCGTACATTTTGTATCGAAAAAATATCAAAAATACCGAAATCTTGATATACTGTCATTAACTGTACGGTATGATACCGTACCGAAAATCTACGGTATGGTAACGGTATGAGATTCTAAAATATAGGGTATACCGTCAACATACCGTACCGAATATATAAATATTAATTTTATTTTAAATAATATAATATTATTCATATACAATAGTATTTATCCTATATATTTATTTCAATAAATGTTCATATCTAATATTTTTCTAATTTTAATTCTTTATTCTCCCTCGTTCAACTAATTTTTGTTATTGAGACGTTTTAAGAATAACACCTAGATTGAAATTCTAATAATTATTAGTACATTATTATTTTATTTTTAATATTTATTTTTTTATATTTTGATTGTTATGATGTAAATTATCATAACTGTATTGTTATATTGAAAAGTGATTATTTGAACATAAATAATATTGGTGTTAAGACATATTTTGATATTATAATGATTCACAATTTCATTTATTTTCATTGAACATTTTGATATATATGAGCGTTTACTTAGTTGTGTATAGTTATTAAAAAAATAATTTATATTATATTATTGCACTTGTAGAATGATAGAATATACAAAATAGACAATAATATTTAAACAAAGGTTAATAACAATTTTAGTTTGATGATGATAAAAAAGTAGTGAGTTGATAAAATCGTATGACCTGTAATCAGAAATTGGGTTAGAAGAAAATAATAATAAAAAGTAGTTTTAAAAAAATATGGTTAGAAGAAAAAATAACAACAAAATGAGTAACTCTTTTAAAGTTATTATCCTACATAATAAAGTATCCCATATTGATAAAGAATAAAAGACACACAAATGAAAGCATTTATAAATGAGCAACCATTTTGATATCTCACATCGGTTAGTTATCAAATATAAATGAATTGAGTCACCTATAAAATACATCTTTGTATAGCTAATTAGTGCCTTGGAACTCATTTTTTAATTAAATAAAAATATTATTAATATTTATATATTATTTTAATTTATAATATTCGGTATGGTACGGTATACTGTTACGGTATACCGCAAAAATTTTGGTATGGTACGGTATACCGTTATTACGGTACGATAAAATTTTTCGATATACCGTACCGTTCCACTCCTAAACTCACCTAAATGATTAGGCATGCCTCACCTGAGACCTTCCCTAAATTAATTGTGATTGGTGAACGGATGTTTTGGACCATAAGGTTTAATTTGAGTTTCAGACATAAAATTTGATTGAAGGCAAAGCTAAGTTTTAATATTTAACTATTATATATGTATATACAATAAAGAATCAATAATTTGTTACAGATGCAAAAACGAAAACAAAAAAGAAAAAGTTAAAAAAGAAGTGTCATTTGGTGTGAGTGTGAGCAATTGAAGAAGGGTTCCACAGATCCTTCCACCGAAAACCCCAATTCAGATCCACCCCCAAACAATGTCCACCGCCGCTGCCCAGCCCGATCCGTCATCGGGCTCCATCGACCCCATCTTTCACCTCGTTCGGCTCATTCCGTTCTCCTTCCTCCGACCGCCGCGCCTCCGCCTGAAGCTGCCGTCCTTCAGCCTCCCCTCCGCCATGACGGTCTACTCCCTCATCCTCCTCACCTACTTCATGGTCGTCTCCGGAATCGTCTACGATGTCATCGTGGAGCCGCCCGGCATCGGATCCACGCAGGACCACATCACCGGGGCGGTCCGCCCCGTCGTCTTCATGCCGGGTCGGGTCAACGGTCAGTACATCATCGAGGGGCTCTCGTCCGGGTTCATGTTCGTGCTCGGCGGCGCCGGGATCGTGCTGCTGGATCTCGCTCTCGATAAGAATCGAGCCAAAAGTGTTAAGGTATCATATTCTTCCGCGGGGATTGCCTTCGTCGTCATTTCTTACATTATGAGTATGCTGTTCATTCGCATTAAGATCCCCGCCTATCTTCGTTGATTCGATGATCTTGAGACTACTTGAGTAGATGGGGATTTTCCCTCTTGCTTCTTTTTTGGTTGTAGAATTGCAACACGATCAAAATATCTGGTACCTCTTCTATCATGTCTTGTGACTGTTATACTGAGATTTGTAATCATTATACGAAGCAGGAGGTGGGCAAAAAAACTTGTTGGCTAAGTTGAATTGTTGCTGGTATTTGCTAAGTTTAGTTGGAATTGAATGTGGGAGTGCTGTGAATTTATGGGGGTTGGCATGAGATTAGATGAATAATTTGGCACAAGGAATTCCTAATGTACCTTTGTTGAGGAATTGATTCAGAAATTAATTGATAAAAGCTATGGTGTGATAATGTGTTCACTGGTGTAGGGATCATTTTGTGCTGCTATGATAAAAGGGTATCACTATCACTTATCTATTGACTACTGTAAGCATTGTTGAAAAAACCAAACTTGGGTCTGCTACCTGACCCGAAAACCATAAAATCAGCTCCACAGGGTATTTTTAGGTTGGTTTTTATATAATTTCTTAAAGAATAATTAAAATTATGTAATTTTGTTTTTTATTTATATACTCCATTTGATGAGTTAAAAATAAATAATAAGCTTAGTGATTAAGTACCACTTAAACCCCTTCTAGACCTTCTAACGAGTTTTACCACCATGACTATAGAAGCTCCTTTACATAAGAAAATTCGTTCCTTTCTTCTGTTCTTGCTGTTCTCAGGTGTAGATGTTTATATTATATTCTTTCCTTTGTCGTAGGAACCAACTATGACTTCTCTGCCTTATTGTTTAAGCAGTCATTCTATGTTTGGCTATATTTTTAAGTTCCACTTCTCTTGATGACCTTCCTAGAGATACCTAGCTATATATACTTTTTCATCATCTTTTTAAATTTTGCATCAACCTTAGTGTACTTGCCTGTTTTGTAAAATGGTTTTACTGTGAAGTTGAATAAGGTTCATGCTTGTGATTACTGGCCTCAGAAAATAGTTTACTGATGTGTATTGGAGTTGTGAAATTTAGTGTTTTGTTCCTAAGATGTGGGAACTGTTAGCCTGCCTCACATACACTTATTATGGGAATATTTAGTGTAGGATTTCCTCTACTTAAGACTCCTTAACATACAACAATCATAATACTAAAATGCTTCTATATATTGATATGTAGAATGTTGAACTGGATTTGCAAATGTTGTCAAGATATTCATCACAACATTTCCATTCCCATTCCCATTCCCATTCCCATTCCCATTCCCATTTTGGGAGGAAAAGTAAGCACCTCTTTATGCAATAACCATCCTCTGTCCCACTTTTTATATTCCACTATTTAAATTATTAATTTTTTTATAATCTTAATTTATTATAGTTTGGTAATTTTATAAGTTCAACCATAGGGTTCATCCCACCCAATTAGGGTATATAATATTTTTTAGTAATTATTTTTCAGATTTTAACTAAAATTTGATTATTAAAATTGATTAATTCATAACTATAATTTTTGTTATAATTTTTTTTTTGTTTTTAAAAATCAATTCGAGTATTTTGTATTATACTTGATTTTTGTTTTGCTAAAAATATTAATTAAAATTAGTTGTCTAGATAGTAAAACACCAAGTAGAACCATTGTGGGACATAGGATTTGATATGTTCTTTATGTGATGGTGAATTAATATGCTATTCTATATGTGTGAAATATTTATTAGGAATACTAAGTGGATAAATTTAAAATAGTACGTGGAATTTAGAATAGTTCATGATGAATGAATGTTATTTGATGTACGATTTTACAATGGTTGTATCGGTTTTACTATGGTTATATTAAGCCTATCATTCATAAAAAAATGTGAGAATTATTGATTTTCTTAACAATTAAATTTTTTTATTTTATAGATGAGTTGGTCTCTTGAGAGACGGTCTTACCATTTTTTTTTTTATTATGAGACGGATCTTAATACATCATTTCAATAAGTTAAATACATCATTTTATTTTTAAAAATTACATTATTTGTAACAAAGAAATACATCATTTGCAATAAAGAAATATATCATTTCATTAAATTTGTTTCACAATAAAAATGGTGAGACATCATTTGCAATAAAGAAACACATCATTTTATTAAATTCGTCTCACAATAAAAATGATGAAATCGTCTCATATGAGAATTTGCTTTTATAAATTTAATTTTTTACGAAACATAATTTTTTTACTCGTTTACTAAAAATGTCTCTCATAAAAAAATCAAAAACAATGTTACTATCGTACATGTTTATTTAAAAATCACTTGCTGAATGAACAATGAATCTATTTATTGGATGTCTTTTATAAATTTATAGAAGTGAATTGTGGAGACAACAAGACTTTCTTCTAAGTGGCTTTGAGATGTTTTCTGACCTTAAAGTGCAGTAGTTAAATGGTTCAATTAATTATGAATTAGAGTAATAAAAGTAAACTCCATCCCTTATAAATTACTAGAGAGACAGACAGTAAATGTGATTATTACCAATACCATACTCTAGAAGCAACAAGATACAACAAAAAAAAACTTTGAAATCCAATAGTTGACAACTAAAATAGAAGAAATATTTTTGATATAATAAAGAAGAGTCTATGATACTATAATTATTATCTAATTGTTTCACTTTCATATTGTGTGTGAAATATTTAACAATGACAAACTATCATATATTACAAACCAATTTTTTAGTAGTAGTGAATAGAAGAAACAAACATGGCAGGGCATATGTACATGTAGAATAAGGAGAAGCAGAAACTGTATCAGCAGCAGCACTCTAAGATTATAATTACAAACAAGAAACTTTAGCTCTACTTGTCGATCTGTGGACCCATATACTCCATCTCCGATCCCTTGGGGATATCGATCTCCTCGCTACCACCATGACCATCTCCTTCAGCCTTCCTGGTTTCTTCATCAATACAAGAAATGGGAGTCAGTTCTGTAACTCGGGTTGATTTTGCTTCATATGGACTTGGACTTGTTCTGTAATCCCCTATCTATGGTCACTCCCAAATTCAATATTCAAGATAAGATGCATTCATAATGAATTTTCAATCCTTGCTTCAACTGGCAAATCCAAGAGCACTCAGCCATAAACCGGATACTACCGGTACAAGTTTTGTTGCATAAATGAAAGATCATTCCAGTCATTCTACCGAACCATCCCTATCCTTACTACCTTATTCAAGCACCATTTACACCCAATAAAATGCAATACTTAGAATTTAAACCACATTAGAAAAAGAGAGTATCTTACCTGAGAGAACCTCTTGGTAATAGGTACAATCACGGGCATCGATCATCTCCGATTACATCAAGCACTGCACATGATGTTATCGCAGTGAATTCATGGATGTTTCCTCCTGAAGTTGGATACAACACAGATGCCTCGCATGGGGCAGTATAAATTCTGTTGGCTGTTAGCTTTGCCAATCCATCCATATCTAGTTGCGTTAGGTAAATCCACTGACCATAATTCTTAGGTTTATATGAATGGCAGGAGTGAAGAGAGGGGATCAACCCAATCATATGCTCCCCAAGAGGAGCTTGCTGACAACAGTCATTTTCTGGGTGATTGTGAAGCGGCACGACAGCAGTTGCAGGGAGGAAGAAAATGCATAGCTACATAAAATACAATTACATAGTTTAAGGTCTGGAATCAAGTTTGGATCTCATGATGAGGAAAAAAAAAGGGGAAATGTAAAATGCTTTCATTCAAATAAGACAGTTGTGAAATAAAGAGAAGGAAACAATGCACAAATATTTATAGTGGTTCGAGTTTGCACCCTCTAAGCCTGACCCAAGTGTTGCTTTATTATTCAAGGGGAATAACAAATTACAAGCAAGACACTTACAGAACACAAGCTCTTATCTCTCCCTCTCCATCTTGGTTATTTAGTCTCTAAAGATGTATGAAAATATCCGGCTCTGCATATCTAGAACGTTATAACTAACTCACGCATAAAGTAACTCTATCAACTCATCAACCACAGTTGTCGCTCAAGGGTTTTCCTCGAAACTAACACCTTCGACGCTATACTACTTGAATAGTAGTAAGACTATACTTCAATAATTCTCCACCTTAGGCCTACACCTGAGCGTGACACTTCCTCATTGGTTCGATTTATTCAACAACTCGAACTTAGTACAAAACCGGCTATGTAATCATATCCACAAACTAGGATGTGGATTTTGTGCAACACAACACAACACAGTCTATCTCGAGTTCTAAATATTCCAAATGTTGTGACTTGTGATCTGATATAATCCAACAAGAATGCACATAGAATTAAGTAGTCAACAAGCAAATCCTTCAACAATATAATGCAACAACTCTTGATCAAGAAATGTAGAATGCATTTGTACCTCAAATTTTTCACATTTGTAGATGGTTGTTGAGGTTACTGGTGGAGTCCCATCAATCTTTTTAAAGAAGTGTAGATCCATACTGAACCCTACATCTTTGGGTTTCATTCCATTTGAAACATGATACCGTACATTACCAGTTGTTATTGCAAGCTTCTATGATGGTTGATTCTTATATTGGATGGACTGATTAAGCATGTAAAATACTACTCCATAAGGATTATAATCTAGGATTAAAATATGTAAACTCAGAGTTCAACCATTGAGGAATTGACAAGTGCACCAACTATAGCCCTCAAAGACCAAATCCGACCATGACAAAAAGATGGCAAATTCTCAGATGAGACGGTCTCATCATTTTTATTGTGAGACGAATTTAAAGAAATGATGTGTTTCTTTATTGCAAATGATGTCTAACCATTTTTATTGTGAAATGAGTTTAATGAAACGACGTGTTTCTTTATTGCAAATGATGTATTTCTTTGTTGCAAATAATGTAATTTTAAAAAATGAAATGATGTATTTAACTTATTGAAACAATGTATTAAGCTCTGTCTCAAAATAAAAAAAATGTTGAGACCGTCTCTCAGGAGACCAACTCCAAAAAGATTGGAGAAAATCATGCATAAATCTCGAAGATATTTGTCCAAATATTCCTTAATTTCAAAAATATTTTCCATTTCTATTAGGATAATGGTAGGTATCCATATTAATCGACTCCAGGTCACAAAATTGATTCATTGGAATAATTCTGAATTCATACATATAGTCTATTATCAATAAAATTGTCTATTCATTCTCAATTTGTTTATTTGTACAAATTCCCTTGCAATTTATCATCTATTTATCAATGAAATTGTCGATTTTACTTTGTTCATTCTCATTTTCTTTATACAAAATCCCCCACAACATGATTGATGCTATTAACTATGTTATTTCATCTCCTTTGTTCCATACAAAATTTACTATACTTCCTTTGCGAAGTTCAGTGGTGAAAGTATTTTACTTATGTCACTAGATTTACACTCGCGCGTTGCGCGAATAAATATTCTTCGAAATAATATACAAATGATTTATTCAAAAATATCATAATATTATTTACTTTATTGAACAATAATTTATGTTTCAATTGTATAAAAATGACCACATATAATATTTCCATATTTCAGCAAAGATATTATAATAGTTTGATCAACATAATACTAATTAGATATTATATAAAAATATATAAAAATAATAAAATTCTCTAATAAACTTTCACCACATATAATGTTCATTTAGATTTATACCCAAAATAAAGTATTTGCATTTACACTCTTAAAATTTGCCTACTTTACAAAAATGACAGAGTCCTCACAAATTATAATTTAAATTACAATATTTGTCTATAATTATAATTTAATATCTTACACCGAAAATTATGGTGTAACATTTATAAAATTATAATTATTAGGTTATTTTGTAAAAATAAATAGATATTATGAATTAAAATGCACTAATTTCTCAAACAAATATGAATTCAAAATTAAAATAATAAAATGAGGATTATGATATTCAAACTACATTGCAAACATGTTGTTTTGTTTTTCATTTCAAATAATGTTTGTAATTTAGAAATTCTAAAGTTTATTTGCTAAATAATTTAATTTATGTAAAGTTTTAACAATTTTAAAATTTATTATTTTTAATATTTTTATATTAAAATAACTTTTTAATAAAAATAATTTCTAATATTTTTTCAAAAAGGAATCATATTATTTCAACATGCACATTTTTCAATATATTATATAGATTGACATGTTCCAACTATGAAGTAATAATTGTAAAAATATCATTAGTTTATTTAATATTTTTTTATTTCAATATATGCACACTTTTCAAAAATTTTGGAGGGAATTTTTTGGAACTCCTTTAGTATAATATATAGATATAGATGTCAAGAGATTATGGGCAGTGGCGTATCCAGGATTTCAGAATCGGGGGTACACTATATAAATAACATTAAAATGAGGATACATTATGTAAAAATATATAAATAATTATATATATATATATATATATATATATATATATATATATGTATATATATTAAAAAAATTAAGGGTATAGTTGTACCCCAAAAGTAGGCCTACATACACTACTAGTTATGGGTTTAAGTTTACATGCAGACATAGAGGGTGTGTGCCTTTTAAATTAATGTAAAATTATTATAAAAAAAATAAAATAAAAATCCCACAACATGAATGATGCTATTTTCTTAAGTTACTAGTATTGCAACCCACGCGATGTGTGGGAATTTTAATTATATATAGTATAAATTTGATATTTTATTTGTAGTTAAATAATACTCCCTTTGTCCCGTGCCAATTGATACATTTCTTTTCGGCACGGGAATTAAGGATGTGAGTGTAAGTAGAATTAATATTTTATTATTGAGTGTGAAAAAGTTGTCATTTTTAGAAATTAACAATTCGGGTGAGACGCCCAATTTGGTAAGTGTAGCAATTCGGACGGGACAGAGAGAATATTGATTTCTAAAACTTGTAATCATAAAATTGTATGCAACACATATAACACAAATAATTCTCAATACTATATTGACATATATATATATATATATACGTGATATATATTGACATTCATTTAGTGTAGACAATTCTCTCAAGTATATTGATATTTATAGGAATGATACAATATTGTTTGATTATCGATACTCTTATCACATATCTCTTAATAATTCATTCCAAAATCATAGTATTTCCTTGTATATGAGTTCATATTTTCAGATAAAAATAACTTTGTGTTCTTGTGTACGAAGCTAATTTTAGTTGTTATATAATATATAATCCAGGGGCTATCCACTAACTTTTTGGAATCATACTATTTCCATGTTTGATATATTTTTATTAATACACTAATTTCAAACTCACTTTATGATTTAAACTAATTCAACTTTTATCTGTTGATTTGTTTAGATTCATGTATCTTCTTCTCAAATAGATTATGACTCACTTGATGTATTTTGAATATATTTTTTATAAGTTGAGATTGAAAACAGGAGCAATTTTGTACATGAAAAAGCTAAAATTATAAGTATATTATTTGTAATCCTCACTCAAAATTTTCAATTGTCTTTTCCAAAGTTATCATATTTGTAATGTCAAATCTCAAATAAAAGATGCAATATTTAATAGTAAAATAAGAATTGTTTTGAAATTTTTAAATTGAAATTATCGTGAATATTTTTTCTTAATTCAATTCAATCTTTTCTTTTTAGGTTAATCGTACAATTATTCTTGATATCACTTGACTTAATAATTTAAATGGACAATATATTAGAAGAATTATTTAATTTAAATATTTAATCATTTTAAATTATTTTCTTAATTTTAGTATTATGTTTCATAATATAACATTATTTTGGATAATAATAAATTGAAATTGAATAATTTCGTTTTCTATCATATATAAATACCACTTAGTGATAACCAAATAAACAACTATTTTTTTCAATTACATTATATTATATAACACTTATGAAATTATTTAATTTCTAAAAACAATAAAATAACCTTAAATATAACACATAAACTTAAATATGAAATACAACCTGAAACAAATCTCACCCATGCATAATTGTTTGATATAATTAACAAAAGATTACACAATGAAAATATTTGATAAATTATGTTGGTCCCGATTTTTCAGAGTATAAAACGTTACGCAGCGGAAATAATGTTAAATGTTTTCTTGCACGCTACTTACACACAGCTGACAACTGGCAACTGGTCA
>JAPKLW010003264.1:22780-46256 GCA_026898455.1 Plectranthus barbatus
ACAAGTAAGCTACTGGGGGAGGAAACCTTAGACAGATTTCCCAACAAATTATGAAGCAACTCTATCATATTAAATTGTCCAAACATTACAAATTTGATAATGATATTTAATATATATATATATATATATATATAATCATACAATATAAATATACAATGATTGATGAAAGGGACTCTTATAAAAGATTAAAATTAATGAAAGAAAATTGAATATACATTGAAGATGATTAAATCAATAAAACAATAAAATTATCATTGTTGGCTATATGACATGAAAGAAGCACCGTCGATTGATAAGTCATGAAAGAAGTGTAGTCCAACCTTCCTAAAAAACTGCAAAATAAAAAATATCTCTTAAGCTTGAAAAATATTATTGAAAAATATCAACTTAATTAATCTATTTATACTACTATTTAGCAATTTTAATATTGGAAACCAGCATAAAACCAACCATTAATTAACGTAATTATGGAAATTGGTTAAATGGTAATCAATTTAAATTTTACCAATTCACATTCTTGTCATTTTCAATTATTTTTTGCACTATACCCATTTGTTACCATAATAGATTTTATGTATTAATTATTTTCATATTTTTCTTGTGATTATTTTGCCATGTCTTGTTTAATATAGATATAGATTTGTATTAAAGATAATTAATAATTAAAGCAAACTCAGATTAATTGATTTATAAATATTTCCCTAAAATATATGGATTGATTATAAGGAAATGATAATTAAGGATAAAATCAATCTTATTGATTTATATGTTTTCCTAAAATACATAGATTAATTCTAAGACTTAATTTGTGTGCCCCTAATTTACTAATAAATATATTAAAATACACAATTAAAATACTTTAAAATAAAAAAAATCTAAAATATGAAATTGAAATGATTTTAATTAAATTCCACTAATGATGACAATGAATCAAGATAGATCTATTTTTTTTTTTTGTGTGCACGCTTTTGCCTATTTCTATCAATCCAATTTTTATGCGATAATTTATTAAAAAAATTAACACACTCTAAAATTGATATCAATCCAAAAATATATCAGAATATTTTCAAAAAAATATACTTATATACAGTGTTATTTTTTCTTGAGCAAATATATTGATATGTTTTTCAAATATTGTCGAGATTATGAAGACACAACAAATAAATTCATTCATACTTAATTATACAATATTTTACTAAAATATACAAATTAATTCTATACAATTAATAATTAATAAAAAAACAATCTAATTGATTTATAGATGTTTTCCAAAACTATGCATATTTCCTTTCTTGAAATATGATGAAAATTCAAATTCAAATTATAGTGAATAATTATAGAATATTTTACACAATAATTAATTAACAGAATAGTTAAATTAATGAATAATTAATGCAACTGAATATTTCCATATATTGCATACAGTCTTGTTTTAATATATACTAGTATTGCACCCCACGCGATGCGTGGGAATTTCAATAATATATATTAAATTTAATATTTTTTTGTAAGTAAATAATATGAATTTTTTAAATGTGTAAATGTAAAATTGTATGAAATATTTATAGCATAAATAATTCACTTAACTATATTGACAGGTATACGAATGATACGATATTGTTTGGTTATCGATACTCAAACTACATATTTATCAGCTGTCACGCCCCGATTTATAAACAAGGTTAAATAAGAGAAATGAGGTACATCGGGTACGAGACTTGCACTTGAGATATCAATTAATAAGAAAAGTTCAAGCAGATAAGAAAGAAACCATCACACTTATCCCAAGTTAAGCAAAAGGTAATAAAGGGTTGCCTCCTCAAGAAGAAATCATAGCTTCTTGAGTAAATCAAATATCAGAGTATTTATGATGTCATCAAAAGGCTAACAAAAGATAAAGAATTTCAGCAGCGGAAAGTTATCAATGAAGTATGTATGTGAAGATACATACTTCAACATCTAACTATTACAAAAAGAATCTTCAGCTCCACTTCGACTGTTGCCTCGTACTCTTGCTCCAAAAGCTTCTTTTAACCTGCGCATTTTAGAAATAATGCGAGGGGCTAAGTACAAATTGTACTTAGTGAACACATGCCCGAAAACATACATACATATAAGTTTGTCATGCCTTTTTAATCGGGTCGCACATGGGGTTTTAAGTTTGAAATCCTCCCATTTCACCAAAACATTTCATGAATGAGCATGCTCCTTTTTACTTAGTTAAACTATCTGCAAATGATTATGTGACTGGGAGGTGGCCACCTACCACAGTCACGATGCTAGTCCGAGTAGGGCATGACCCCTAGCATGTCAGCATCATAGTGCACTAACCCGAGGTATCTCTTTCACTACCTGGGTACGATCGATAAGACTCGCATTACGCAGAGTCAACATCCACGTTGAATACATTTGATGTTCTTCTCTGAGTGGGGTTCCCCCATTGAGAGGACAGATAGCAAACACAAACAGTAGGCAATGACAAAGCAATTTAAAACAAAATATTTCATTTCATGCTTGATATGCTTTGAAATGAAAACATCATTTCATATTTTTAATTTGGCCCACTATATAGGGGTAAAAGAAAGCCCACCTTGAGTAGGTGCGATTACGTGATTAGTTGATCTAGCAATTGATCTTCTCCTTTCCCTTTCCTATTACATAAGGAATACAAATAAATCCTCAAGGGATAATAGATTATTTGAAATCTAACTCATTAAATAGTTCTAGACTCTTAATCGATCTTGGACTTTTCAATTTGAGCCATCGGATAAAGATATGTGAGAATGATTTTGGCAATTTAGTTTGACGAACAAGATAGTCAAACGTTACTTCAATAGCTCGTGGTTCAACATCGAGCATTAATTCAACGAACATGAATTCAATTTGATTGAACAAAACAAATGACTTCGTCAAGTGACTAAGCACTTTTCAAGAGTTTAAGATTGAAAGAAGTTTCATATTCATTATGAATCATCGTACATTGCTTGAGAGTATAAGAACTCATCAAGTTGTTTCAACGAAATAATCGAGGAGATTCTTGATCTCAAACAAAGATCAAATTAAGATTTCAAAGGTTGAGGTTTAACAAATTTGGTTTAAACAATAAGCTTCAAAGGAAGTTCGAGTTACAAGAGTTTGGTTAAGCAAATCAAATCGATTTGAATTGAATTGAAAAGATTCTCGGAGAAGTTATGGAAGATAACATCTCATTGTCGATTGATACAAGGAATATCGATCGAAATTGGAATTCAATTGGTTGAAAGATGAATTTAGAGTTTAGATATGGTTGTATTAAATAATCAATCGAAAGGATATCAAAAGGTATGAATGATAAGTCGAATCGATCGAAGAATGAAAGTTGAAAATTCCAAATTATGCATCTGTATCAATCGACATAGGTGGTGTCGATCGATATGCACGTTTGACATACATGTGTGTGTGTCGACCGAAGCATGTGTCGACCAGTTTGGTTTGTGTCGGTCGGCATGAAGTATGTCGAGCGATACAAAGGGTCGACAACAAAATCTTAAGGAATAGCATCTGTGTCAATCGACACAGATTGTGTCGATCGAAATGTTGCTTTGTGTCGATCGACACAATCTGTGTCGATCGAAATAGAGGCTTGATGCCTTCGGCGGGATTTTTGTGTTTTGGCTCAAACGGTTATCCGGACTCGTCCAATCGATTTCTAACACCAAATGGTTTCTAAACATATATAATGAGTCTAGACACGATTTAAACCATCAAAACATGTTGGGATCGAGATTTAACCATAACATTTCAATATAGGGCAATTATATCAAATATACTCCAAAATCAACACAACTCGATTCCCACGTCGATATATCGTCTCTAGGATCATAATATAACATGAAATACATGCATACGTACTCATAAACTCAATATCAAGCCTAGATCATGTCATTTATAAACTAGGACATAAATCATAACATGCTTAAATCGATAAAATAGCTAGAGGGAGGTTCGATCTATACCTCTAGGACGTTCGTTGAGCTTCGGGGGCTTGATAGACCCTTGATTCCTTGATTTCTTACTTCGAAATACAAAAGAAAGAGATTCTAAGGTTGAAAACGGAAAGGAAATGAAGAGAGGATTCCAGAAAGGTATAGTTTTACCTTGAAAACACTTCGCCGGAGCTTCGTCAGAGCTCGCCGGAATGCTCGTCGGAAATTCTTTGGAGTAATTTGTGAGAGAAAGTGAAAGTAAAACTTGAAGTGTAAGCCTTCTATTTATAGAAGGGAGGCGAGGGTAATTTCGGAATTACCGAAAGTCAAAAAGGTTAAAGTGGTTGTCATTCGCTTGTCACATCGGTCACTTTAACATCACCTCACGTCAACTCCACATCTCCTCGCGTCATTGCACGGGAGACCGTAATATTTCGTCTACTCGCGAATATTTATCGATCGATATTATCCCGATATGAAAATGTCGGGTCATCAGATAAATTATCGACGTTAATTATTAATTTAATATTTCATTATTCTTCTTGAAATAGGATTGGAAATTAAATAAATGCTCAAAATAATAAATTTCCAATCAAATCGATCGCATAGCTTCGAATTGGATTCGATAACAAAATATAATTTCCGAAAATTTGATAATTACATTTAAAATTTACGAGGGGCGTTACATCATCCCATTTGGTTATCTAGTATATATGTATACAAATGATATGATATTGTGTGGTTACAAATTAATATTATAAAATAATATTAAATTATGATATTTTATTATCCTCACTCAAAAATGTTATTTGTACTTTCCAAAGTTATCATATTTGTGATGCCAAAAAAATAAAATAAAATATGTAATATTTAATAATAGGAAAATAGTTAATATATTCAAATCTTTTACAAACTAGGGAATTATATCCCCAAATTTTTCTGTTATAAAATTATATCCACTAATTTAATTATTTTATGAAATTTTGTCCTCCATTGTTGCTAACGGTGTTTTTTGTAGAAACTAACGGTGTTAATTAAGTGATGATTAAGAAGTTAAATGACACATGTAGTACACATAAAACACACATAACAATGACATTGTATTAGTTATTATATCCACCTCATAAAAATTTTAATTTTTGGACTCGTTTCTTTATCCCAAACATAATTTCTTTATCTATAAATCTGATCACCTCCATTCACTTCACCACCTTTTTTTTTTCTCACATCAAAACAATAATTTGACCTTGAGGCCAATTAAAAACTTGGACTGCTTACCTAAGCTTCATATTTGCATTCAACAAAAATGATTATCATCCTCATCTCAAATTACCCTTCAAGATTTCACCTAACATAATGTCAAGAGAGAACAAAATCGATAACAAGATTGTAGTAGAAAATATATTTTCCTATCATAAAGACTTTGAAATATAATTATCAAATTTATTAAAGATTATTTATTTTTTATCCGCTCTTTAATAATAAAATAAGAATTGTTTTGAAAACTGAATGGTTTTCCTTATTTATTATGCAATTCAATTCACTATTTTCTTTTATTAGGATAATCATACAATTATAATTATCACTCTATTTAATAATTTAAATCAATAAGACAATAAAAGAAATATCTAATTCCAATAATTAATCAATTTAAATTATTAACTTAATATACTTATATATTCCATAATATGACATCATTGTTTTGGATATATAATAATAAATTGGAATTGAATAATTTCGTTTTTATTTAGGGCTGACAATTCGTGCGTGTTGGGTCGTTATCGTGTCGTGTCTTATCGTGTCGTGTCATATCGTGTTTGAGCTTAACGGGTTCGTGTTGTGTTCGTGTTTGAGCTTAACAGGTTCGTGTCGTGTTCGTGCTCATTATTATCGTGCGTGTTCGTGTCGTGTTATCGTGTCGTATTCAAGATTTTTACTCCCAAGTGAAAAGCTAGCAATTTTATTAAGATTAAATTTTATCGTGTCGGGTCGTTTTCGTGTCGTATCATTATCGTGTTTGAGCTTAACGGGTTCGTGTCGTGTTCGTGTTTGAGCTTAACAGGTTCGTGTCGTGTTCGTGCTCGCTTTTATCGTGCGTGTTCGTGTCGTGTTATCGTGTCGTGTCAGAAATTGTCAGCCCTATTTTTATTATGCATACCGTTAGGGGTGGTAATTGGGTGGGGTTCGGGTTGGCAGATCGGGTTGAGACCTAATATTAACACGTTATATGCCAACCCAAACCCAACCCATTTATTTTTCGGGTCTAGAAAGTTCAACCCGAACCCCATTTATTTTTCGGGTCTAGAAAGTTCAACCCGAACCCGACCTGCTTATTTTCAGGTCGACCCGAGAATGACCCAAATGACCCGTTTAATCTTATCAAATATTCTAACCAAATTAAAAAAATAAAATATATAAATCCTTTTAGTTCAAATCTTATTTAGATATTCTAACCAAATTTAAAAATAAATAAATATATATATATATATATATATATATATATTAAAGCAAAGTAGTAAAATAAATTGTTCACTCCCAAATTTCACATAATTTTTTATTTTTTTTATTTATTCTATTATAACATATATACAATAAAAAATATTTAAAATATTATATTTTTCACTTTCTCTTTAAATTGTTATATCTCATTAATTTATTATATTTACTATTCTTTTAGAATAATACAAATATAACATTATTATAGGATAATATTAAAATCAAATCTCATAGACTTTATGTTTAATGTACTTCTTTTTATTTTTATTAAATGTATACATAGTTTGACGTATAATGTAGAAAATAATTTATATTATAATATGTGTAATATTAACGAATAAAAATTAAATATATTAAAGATAATCTATAAAAAATATTAAGATATATAACTTTATTAATTTCATCTTAATATATCATAAAATAAAATATCATATAATTAATTTGCACATAGTGCGGTGTAAATCATTAAATCACATTAATTTTATTTTACTTGATATATTTTAATGTTATAGCACATACATATATAATATATTTTAGTAAAACCTTATGTTTTCACTATTTTATCTTTCTTTATAAGTTTTGTATTTTATCTACTTGCTTTGGTATTATCAAATAAATAAAAATACTTAGACGTATAATATAAAAAAATATATATTATAAATATACTAATATATTCATATATATATAATATGTTTATAATCTTATAATTATATTTTAAATAATTAGATAATCTATCTATATATTAACGTAGAATAGTGAAAAAAATATTCCCATAAAAAATATTATATCAATTTTTATTTTTATAATATTTATTATATTATAACATAAATATATTATTTATAATAAAAGATATAAGAAATTTATGTTTGTCATTTTCTTTAAATATTACACCCCACTAATTTATTATATTTACTATTTTTTATATAATACAATTATAATATCTTTAATAGGACAATTTTGTAATCAAACCTCATTGAATTTGTGTTTGGCATATTTCTTTTTATTATTATTATTATTATTATTATTATTATTATTATTATTATTATTATTGTTATTATTATTATATGAATAATTTGAGGTATAATATAGAATTTAATTTATAGTATAACACATTGAATATAATATTCATGAATAAAAATCAAATATATTAAAAATAATTACTAAAATGGTAAGATATAAAACTTTATTAATTTCAAATTAATAATTTGGCGGGTTATTCGGGTTACGCGAGTTGACCCACAGGTGACCCGAACCCGACCCAAAATTTAATTGGATTCGTGGGTACAACCCAAAATTGACCCAACAGTATGGATTGACCCAACCCACTAATTTCGTGTTAGGTTCAGGTCGGGTTGTCGGGTCGAGTCAGAAATTGCCGCCCCTACATACCGTATGTCACTTATCATTAACTAAACTATCAACAATCTTTTTCTTTCAATTACATTATATTATATAACATAATAAAATTATTTAATTTTTAAAAACAACAAAATAATCTTACACATAGCACATAAACTTAAATGCAAAGTACAATGAGACAAATTTCACCCATAATTGTAGGATATAATTAACAATAAGCGATTACAAAATGAAAATATGATAAATCATGAAGTAGCTATTTAATATTAAATTGTCAAAAGATTACAAATCTAATAATGATATTTTGAAAAAAAAATTCATGTAATATCAATATACAATGATTGGTGAAAAAGATTCTTGGGAAAAATAAAAAATAATGAACGAAAACTGAATATACATTGATAATGAAATCAATAAAAACTATGAAATTATCACTGTTGATTGTAGACGATATATCATGGAAGAAGCATTGTAGACTGATAAATCATGTAGGAAGAAGCATAGTTCAATCTTGTTCAAAGACTGCAAAATAAAAGTATCTCTTAGATAGAACAAAACTATTGAAATATATCAATTTAACTCATCTATTTATACAACTATTTAGCAGTTTTAATATTGGAAACTAACATAAAATCAGTCATTAACTAACATAATTATAGGAATCAGTCATTTATTTTTTTTCAATATACCCATTTGTTTCCATAATTATTTTCTATATTTTTCTTGTGATTATTTTTTCATACCTAATAAAGATATAAATTTGTATGAAAGGGAAATAATAATTAAATTAAACTCAAACTAATTGATTTATAAATATTTTCCTAAAATATATAGATTAATTCTAATGAAATGATAAATAAGGAAAAATCAATCTAATTGATTTATACATATTTTCCTAAAATATATAAATTATTTTTAGATATAATTTGTGTACCCCTAATTTCCTTATAAATATATTAAATTAAATCAAACTATACAATTAAAACACTTTAACGTGATTTTCGACACAAATTGAAAATCTGGAATTCAAATAATTCTAATTAAATCCTACCAATAACAATGACTAATTCATCAAGATAGATCTAAACAAAATTTTGTGCTATTGTTTACTGATACCAACCCATTTTTATGCGACATTTTTATAAAATCTTAACAAAATTTAAAATTGATACTAATCTGAAAACATATTAGAATATTTTTTAAAAATATATTTGTATACTGTTTGTTATTTCTCTTGAGTAAATATATTAATATATTTTTCAACTACTGCAGAAATCATGAGCATATGATAAATAATAAATTCATTCATGTAAAATTAATTATATAATGTTTTGTATAATATTTTTCTAAAATATATTGATAATTTTGTTGTAATATGCCTAATTTTAAATTAAGTTAATTATAGCTTAATTATGGATTAATTAGAAATTATATATGAGATCTATTGTGCAATTAAATAAATTGCTCGATACTTCAGTTTGACCCACGCCATTGCATGCATTTTCATTTTATATAAAATGATGCTTAAGTGTATTATTTTGAAAATCCTAGGCACACGAGTTTTACATTAGAAACCGGGCATGATAAATTAAGGTTTCTAGTATTTATTTGAGCTATTTTAATTCCAACTTGCACCCAAATGCTTCGTTTCTTAAACCAAGCTAGAGATTGCTAGATATTAATTTATGGAATTATTAGAAATGATCAGTTTGAGAATCCGAAGTCCGTAGAATTTTTAGTCACAATTTGAGTGACGTTGTTGGGGCGAAAATCCCTTTTTTTAGAAAATATTGAAATCGTACCGTTGTGCAGAAATTATATTTAGAGAATTTCTACGTTTGTCCATATTTTAATTTGGACAATGTATGTCGATTTATAAATTTGCAAAGGTCGAATAACGGTATTTATTACTAAACGAGCTACAACGAAAATTTGAAATTAATTAATTGAGTAACCATGGACAAGGCAACGTGTGGCACCTTATTAACCAGACCACTTGTTTATTTTTCAATCTATTATTTCAGATTAAGAGAGATAAGAAGGCAAGGAAAGAGAAAGCAAAGAGTTGTATTTCTCACTCTCTTTCCGTCACTACACCCAGCCTTCCCCTGTAGTCGCTGCTGTTTCGCGATTCTCCGCCCGCTGCAGCTGGAATCCGGAATGGTCATAAAAGACCAAAGAAAGTACTCGTCGAGAGCTTTCCAAGGAGTACTTACACGCCAAAATCCATTGAGAAACAAGAGAGTTATAGCTTCCAGAAATTTCCTGCGCAGGTTAGTGCGATTTTTGCGATTTTAGGTTCCAAATCATGTTTGATGTTGAAACAAACTTGAGAATCATGTTCCTTATAACTCTAGGATAAATCCAGTGCCTTTGGATCATTCACCCATCATCATTTCGTCGGAGTTTCGCCGGAAAAACTTTCATTTTCTCTCTCCCCGTCACACAGCCCCTGCCCAGCTGCTCACTGCTGTTTTGCATTTTTCCGACCAACTGAGCGAGATTCAGGTGATGATCATGAAAGATCAATTAAAGTACAAACTGAGAGCTTTCAAACATGACCAAGATCATCTAATTCCGTTGAGAAACGATCGATTTATCGTTGTCCAAAGTCAGGTCGTTGGCAAGGTGATGAATTAAATATTTCATCTCCGAATCATGATTAAACCTTAATGGATCGATGGTCTACTTATATATTCGTGTTTTTTATTACTTAGGAAACATTTTAGTACCGTTTGATCATCACCCCTGCCGCTAGATCACCGGAGTTGGCCTGAAACTCCATTTGTGAGGTGAGGTTTTCCAACGTTTCTTCATGAGCAAGAATGCATGTTGTAATCCGATAAATCCATTTTTCTAGCTGCGTAGGATGTTTATAAACATGAATAAATGTTTAATTTGAGTTGTGGGAGTGTAAAATGGCCGGAGGTAGCAGGAAAAGCTTTCATTTATTTCTCTATTCTTGTACCCGCCACCACCACCACCACTAGCTGCTTGCTGATTTTGCTTTTTTCGTCTGGTACAGTGAGAATCTGAGAACGAGCATAAAAGACCGAATAAAGTACTCGACAATAGATTTCCAAAGAGTACCTTTACTCCTAAAACCGATGAGAATTGCAAGATCTACAGGGCCACGAACAGGCTGCGTTGGTAAGTGAGCGTTTTAGGTTTTTACCTCCAAATCATGATCAAATGTTAACGGATCGATGAAATAATTTGATATTTGTGTTCATTGCATTAGTTGGTTCTTTCAGTATATTTAGTTTGGACCAAATGCTGCCCAGTTGCCGAAAACTACCGCGAGTAGTCATTGACGGAGGTAGAATTTCTACCTTGCTTCATCACCAGGTTCTTGAGTTTTGATCTGTTTAAATCATGATTTGAGCATCCGCTATTGTTCCTAGACATGATTATAGGTTGAGTACGAGGTTAATTATTTACAAGCTAGCGGGATCTGAACTTAATTCTGTTAACCATGGATAGGTTAAATTATATGAGAATGATTTGAGGAATTGCAAGTACACTTGGACTTATGAATGTTACATGTTAAGATGAGTTTCGAGTTTAGTTAGTCGATTAGCTGTTGAACCTTGGTTTCCTTTGTGGCACCAACTGAGATGAAAATGGTTAATCATTAAATATTTACCTGGCTTATTGTGCGTACTTATGTAGTTGATTGAAGGGAACAAAGGGTAGCAGATCTGGCTTTCAAACACTTGTTTCATCGTTTATTCACCCGCGATATCTGTAATATCACCGGGTGGGCTTTCCTATTAAACTAAAATGTGATTTCGGACCAAGAGTCCTATATGTGAAAATTATGTGAACATGTTTTGTTTTGAGTTGAATTGTCATATCTGTGCACCTTTTTGTTTTGCATTACCTATATGTCCTCTAAGCTGGGAAGACAGCTAGAGAGTATATGTGAAATCTGAGCCGGGGAATACGGCCAGAGCCTTGGTCATTTTAAATGTCAAGGTAATTATAAACGATCGGATCTCGTGTCTCATTGAGCCGAGATTAGTGCACTCTGGTGTCAGACCTGGGGAAGAAAGGTTCCACCAAATAGGCTGGTCACCGTGACTATGGAAGTAGGCCTGCTTCCTAGTCACACCCATTAAAACAGATAGGGTATGTGGAAATAAAACTAAGCTTGGTATTGTGAAATAAAATAATTTTGATAAACATGGATAGATTTCTTAAAAATAAAACCCATGTGTTATCGTTGGATTATGATATGACAATTTTAAATTTACACATGTATTTGGCAATGTGTCCACTGGGTACATAGTACTCAACCCGTACATTATTTCTAAAATGTGCAGGTTGAGCCAGGAGGAGGAACGTGGAGGTGTGTGAGCAAGTGAAATTAGTGGTGACCGTTAGGTCCCACTAACGAATGAAAGATATTCGTTGTGATTTATCCTGAGATATGCATCTCCATATGCATATCTCCGCTACGCAATATATTCCGCTGCATTGAACATCTGACACGTTACTCTTTCCCTATTTATGTATGTTGATTGTTTCGAAATATCGTGCTCTTGTTTTGAACCTATGAATTGCTTTAATTCATAACACTCCATTCTCGTACTTGATTGTGTATTTTTATTTTGAATTTGGATAATTGTGATTGTTGTCCCTTTCTTTTCTCCAATTATCCCACCGTCATGTCCCCAAATCCGGAAAAGTAAATGGGGGCGTTACATTTGTAGAATTAATAATTAAGGAAAAATCAATCTAATTCATTTATACACATTCCCAAAAATATATAAATTAAAATCTTATATTGTAACACCTTCCCCTCGGGGACCAATGTCAGGGTCTGCAGTCCGATGCACCCCAACCACATCTCCAGCCGGCGTCTACCAAGCCTGAAAGGTTGTTGGTAGGAGGGATCGAACCCATCTCCTACCCTTTAACATCAATCCTCAAAGGGAAGATGTCACCACTTGGGCTGCATTTGTAACATCTCCCCCCAGGGACCGATGTCAGGGCCTGCAGTCCGATGCACCCCAACCACATCTCCAGCTGGCGTCTACCAAGCCTGGAAGGTTGTTGGTAGGAGGGATCGAACCCATCCCCTACCCTTTAACATCAATCCTCAAAGGGAAGATGTCACCACTTGAGCCCAAGTGTTGACATCTTCCCTTTGAGGATTGATGTTAAAGGGTAGGGGATGGGTTCGATCCCTCCTACCAACAACCCTCCAGTTGGAGTTGAAAAGGGGCTACGGCCCTAGCACCGAGGGTAGACGTCCGCACCCTGAGGGGTAGGTGTGGGTTGGAGTGCATCGGACTGCAGGCCCTGACATTGGTCCCGAGGGGGGAGATGTTACATATATCTTTCCTTTTTTGAAAATTTGATAAAAATTCAAATTATAGTGAAATAATTATAGAATGTTTTACATAATAATTAATGAACCAAACAGTTAAATTAATGGACAACTAATGCAACTGAATATTACCATATATTATATTCGGTATTGTTTTAATATATACTAGAGTAGCCCCTGCGCGTTGCGCAGCGTGTACACATTATTTTTAATAATTTATTATTAGATTACTTTAATTTATGTAATATGTATCTATGAACTATTTTAAGTCAATCAAGCTAAGTTCAAACTTCAAACTTTTTTAATTGAACTCGAGGTCGAGTTTCAAATTATTTAACTAATTATAATTTTCTTATAATCTCATTTATCTCTTCATTCAAAGCAGGCTTGACAGTCTATGAAGATTGCTTGCCATGCTATTATACGGTCAAGCTCATACATTTGATATTGTGTTTTATGTCCTCTCATTTTTCCCTCTCATCAATATGAATAAAATTCATTATTTATATATTACATGTATTCTATATATTTTAAAAAATTATCTTAAAAAAATTATAGTACATATCGTTTAATTAAATTGAGTCTTAGTTATTTAATTCTAATCCTATCTAACTTCATAATTTGAGATGTATACTTGTCATTTTTAAATATACATCAATTTTATTTTCTGCTTTTCATATTATTATTATTATTATTAAGACTCCATCAAATTTATAAAGTGATGATACAAACTTAGTACAAATAGTACTTAGGGAACACATGCCCGAAAACATACATACATATAAGTTTGTCATGCCTTTTTATCGGGTCGCACATGGGGTTTTAAGTTTGAAATCCTCCAATTGCACCAAAATATTTTATGAATGAGCATGCTCCTTTTTACTTAGTTAAACTATCTGCAATTAATGATGTGCTGGGAGCTGGCCACCTACCACAGTCACGATACTAGTCCGAGTAGGGCATGACCATTAGCATGTCAGCATCATAGTGCACTAACCCGAGGTATCTCTTTCACTACCTGGGTACGATCGATAAGACTCACAAAACGCAGAGTCAACATCCACATCGAATACGTTTGATGTTCTTCTCTGAGTGGGGTTCCCCCACTGAGAGGACAGATAGCAAACACAAACAGTAGGCAATGACAAAGCAGTTTAAAACAAAACATTTCATTTCATGCTTGATATGCTTTGAAAAGAAAACATCATTTTCATATTTTTAATTTGGCCCACTATATAGGGGTAAAAGAAAAGCCCACCTTAAGTAGGTGCGATTATGCGATTGGTTGATCTAGAAATTGAACTTCTCCTTCCCCTTTCCTATGACATAAGGAATACGAGTAAATCCTCAAGGAATAATAGATTATTTGAAATCTAACTCATCAAAATAGTTCTACACTCTTAATCGATCTTGGACTACTCAAGTTGAGCCATTGGATGAGGATATGGAAGAATGACTTGGCAATCTAGTTTGACGAACAAGGTAATCAAACGTTACTTTAATAGCTCGTGGTTCAATATCGAGCATTACTTCAAGAAGCATGAATAGTAATTCAGTTTGATTGAACAAAACAAATGACTTCATCAAGTGACTAAGCACTTTCAAGAGTTTAAGATTGAAAGAAGTTTCATATTCATTATGAATCATCGTACATTGCTTGAGAGTATGAGAACTCATCAAGTTGTTTCAACGAAAATAATCGAGGAGATTCTTGATCTTAGATGAAGATTGAATAAGATTTTAAAGGTTAAGGTTTAACAAGTTTGGTTTAACAATAAGTTTCAAAGGAAGTTCGAGTTACAAGAGTTCGGTCAAGGAAATCAAGTTGATTTGAATTGAAAAGATTTTCGGAGAGGTTATATGAGATAACATCTCTTTGTCGATTGATACAAGGAATATCAAACGAAATCAATTTGGGTTTGAATTAATTGAATGAAGGATTTAGAATTTAAGGAAATGTCATTGGAGTTGATTGGTATGAAGGGTATCGAAGGATATGAAAGATAAATCGAATCGGTCGAAAAAAGAACAAAATGTGGGAAATTTCACTCTGTCTCGACCGAGATGGAGTGCATCTCGACCGAGATGGATGCATCGACCGAAATGAAGTGCATCTTGACCGATATGAGTATATCAACCGAGATGAGATGCATCTCGACCGATAAGAGCATATCGACCGATATGAGTGTGTCGACCGAAATAGAAATGAAATCGACCAAAATGAATGAGAATCGGCCGTCTTGACTGGGATGAAGTCCATCTCGACCGATATGGCCATATCGACCGAGATGGCCTTGATCTCGCCCGATATAGCCATTTCGATCGAAATGGAGGCTATTTCAGCCGAAACAGAGGCTGTATGCCTTCCGGCGGAAATTCTTGTTTTCGGCTCAAACGGTTATACGGGCTCGTCCAATCGATTTCTAACAACACCAAATGGTTTTCTAACAAGTATAATGATTCTAAACACGATTTAAACCATCAAAATATGTTGGAATCGAGATTTAACCACAACATTTCAATATAGAGCAAATATACAAAAAATGCTCCAAAATCAACATAACTCGATTCCTAGGTCGATATATCATTTCTAGGCTCATAATATAACATGCTAAACATGCATACGTACTCATAACTCAATATCAAGCCTAGATCATGACATTTATAAACTAGGGCATAAACCATAACATGCTTAAATCGATAAAATAGCTAGAGGGAGGTTCGATTTATACCTCTAGGATGTTCGTAGGGCTTTGTGGGCTTGATCAACACTCTCTTAACTCGATTTCAACTTCTAAACATGGAGAAATTAAGGAAAGAGTGTTGGAAATGGAAAGAATGAGGTAAGAGGAGTCCAAAAATGTATAGTACACCTCTAGAAACACCTCGTCGGAGCTTCGCCGGAGCTCGCCGGAATTCTCACCGGAATTTCTTTGGTGTAATTTGAGAGAGAAAGTGAAAGTAAAACTTGAAATTTAAGTCTTCTATTTATAGAAGGGGAGAGGGGTAATTTCGGAATTACCAAAAGTAAAAAAGGTTAAAGTAGTTGTCATTCACTTGTCACATCGGTTACTTTAACATCTCTTCACATCAACTTCGCGTCATTGCACGGGAAACCGAAATACTTCGTCTACCTGCGAACATTTATCGATCGATATTATCTCGATACAAAAATGTCGGGTCATCAAATAAATTTATCGAGATTAATTAAATTCATTAATAATAATTAATTTCCCTCAATAAAATAAAAGACAAATAAATAATGCCAAAATAATAATTTCCCAAAATAAATTGATTGTGACATTCGAAATTAATTCGATAGCAAAATATAAATTTCGGAAATTCTATAAATACATTTAAAATTTACGAGGGGCGTTACATCCTCCCCCACTACAAAAAAATTTCGTCCCAAAATTTTGCAATTTACAAGAACAGCTCGGGATACTTCTCCTTTATCTTGTCTTCAAGTTCCCACGTTGCTTCTTCAGTGCCATGGTGCTTCGAAAGGACTTTGACAAGGTTGATCTTCTTGTTGCGGAGCTCTTGCATTTTGTAATCCATGATCGCTTCAGGTCCTTCTTCGTAAGTCAAATTAGGTTGGAGCTGAACTTCATCTTGTTGAATAACGTGTCTTGGATCGTAGATATACTTTTGTAATTGCGACATGTGAAAAATGTTATGTACATTCCCGAAACTGGGTGGCAAAGCCAAACGATATGCTACTACTCCAATTCTTTCCAAAACCTCATAAGGACCAATGTATCGAGGTCTAAGCTTACCTCTAACTCCAAAGCGAATAATTCCCTTAAAGGGCGATATCTTCAAAAACACTTTATCTCCGACTTCAAAAGTCAACTCAGTGCATCTTTTGTCTGCGTAAGACTGCTGTCGATCTTGAGCTTCTTTGATTCTAACACGGATCTGTCGAACAATTTCTATCATCTCAGCGACTGAGTCAGGTCCTAAAACCTTCCGTTCTCCAACTTCATCCCAATACAAGGGAGATCTGCACTTTCTTCCATAAAGTGCTTCATATGGGGCCATTCCAATGGTGGCTTGAAAGCTGTTATTGTATGCAAATTCGATCAATGGTAAAATAGCTTCCCATTTCACCCCTTGGTCTAGAACGACTGTTCTAAGCATATCCTCCAGAGTTTGAATGGTTCTCTCGGTTTGACCATCAGTTTGAGGGTGAAAAGCAGTGTTGAAGTTCAATCGAGTTCCGAGCTCTTTCTGTAAGCTAGTCCAAAATCGTGAAGTGAACTTCGCATCCCTGTTGGATGTGATCGTCGTTGGCACTCCATGCAGTCGTATGATTTCTTTGACATAGAGCTGGGCCAACTTATCTGATCCATACGTAATCTGAATCGGCTGAAAATGTGCACTTTTGGTTAAGCGGTCCACAATTACCCAAATGGCAATGTTCCCTCTTTGGGACTTAGGCAGACCGGTTACAAAATCCATAGCTATTGCATCCCACTTCCACTCAGGAATATCAAGCGGCTGTAACTTTCCATACGGCCTTTGATGCAATGCTTTTACTTGTTGACATGCCAAACATCATTCTACGGACAGGGCTATGTCTCGCTTCATGCCTTCCCACCAAAATTTAGACTTCAAGTCTTGATACATCTTTGTACTTCCAGGGTGGGCAGTGTACGGGGTTTTGTATGCTTCTCTCATGATTTTTTCTTTCAAATCATCAACATTCGGCACACACAATCTTCCGTCGTACATTATGGCATTATCAGAAGCTTCTTGAAAGTTTGCGACTTTCTTCTCACGAATCTAAAGTCGTATCTTCTCCAAACCTTCATCCTTTCTTTGTGCTTCCACAATTATTGTCCTTAGATCAGGTCTTGCCAATAGTGCTGCTATTCTTGTACTCACCGTCTCTGGTGGTGAAACTACTTCAAGATTCAACTTTTCATAATCCTTGATCAATTCGTCCTTTTGCGTTATCACAGCACAAGCTTTGGATGGAGATTTTCTGCTAAACGCATCAGCTACTGAATTAGCTTTTCCTGGATGATAATTAATGATCAAGTCATAGTCCTTCACTAGTTCCAACCATCTTCTTTGCCTCATATTCAGATCTTTTTGCTCAAATAAATATTTGAGGCTCTTGTGGTCAGTGAAGATTGCACATCTAGCTCCATAGAGATGATGTCTCCAAATCTTCAGTGCATACACAATGGCTGCTAGTTCTAGGTCATGGGTTGGGTAATTCAATTCATGCGTCCTCAATTGACGTGATGCATATGCAAGCACTTTGCCTTCTTGCATCTATACATAACCTAGACCATTTTTGGAGGCGTCAGTATACAGCTCATAGTCTTTATCTGCTTCTAGTACTGCCAAGACTAGGGCAGTGGTTAAGAGTTCCTTCGAGCGTTGGAAACTTGCTTCACACTCTTCAGTCCAAGTATACTTGATTCCCTTCCTCAAAAGTTGCGTCATTTGTCTGGAAATTTTGGAAAATCCCTCAATAAATCTGTAATAATATCCTGTCAGTCCAAGAAAACTTCAAACTTCGTCCGGTGTTTTAGGAGCTTCCCACTCCTTCACAGCTTGTATCTTTGCTGGGTCCATTTTAATTCCTTCAGCGGATACTATGTGTCCTAGGAACATCACTTCCTTCAACCAAAATTCACATTTGCTGAACTTAGCGTACAGTCTCTCCTTTCGCAAGGTTCTCAAGATTGTTCTCAAATGCTCTCGATGTTCCTCTTCACTCTTCGAGTAGACAAGGATGTCGTCTATGAAGACTAGGACAAAATTATCTAGATATGGATGAAACATGCGATTCATAAGGTCCATGAATACTGCTGGTGCATTTGTCAATCCGAAAGGCATTACTACAAACTCATAGTGGCCATATCTTGTTCTGAATGCGGTCTTTGGAATATCCGTCGATCGGATCTTAAGCTGATGGTACCCAAACCTGAGGTCAATCTTCAAAAAGACCTTTGCTCCCTTAAGTTGATCAAAGAGATCGTCGATTCTTGGGAGTGGATACTTGTTCTTCAAAGTGAGTTTGTTCAACTCGCGGTAATCAATGCACATACGCATAGATTCATCTTTCTTTTTCACAAAAAGAACGGGCGCTCCCCAAGGCGATGCACTGGGTCGAATGAATCCCAAGTCTAGCAATTATTGCAATTGCACCTTCAACTCTTGCAGTTCCTTGGGGGCCATTCTATACGGAGCTTTTGAAATAGGAGCTGCACCTGATTCAATAACAAATTCCAGTTGCCTATCTGGCGGCAATCCAGATAGCTCATCGGGAAAAACATCTTCGAATTCCCTTACGACGTCTATATCCCTGACAGTAATGTCCTTCTTGGAATCCTCATTGAGATACACAAGGAAAGCTCGACTATCTTTTATGTTGGCCAATCGGTATGCTTGCATGGCGGAAATCAGGGGAATCCTTTTTCCTTTCCGAACTCTATGCAAGTACACTGGTTCTCTTCCAGCCTGTTCAAAAGACACAATCCTATCTTTGCATTGGATGGCGGCATGGTTTTCTTCCAACCAGTCCATTCCTAGAATTACGTCCACATCTTTCATTTGTAGGACGTTCAAACCGTTGGCTTTTAGAACACATGTTCCAAAAGAGATTTCTAGGGTCGGGCAGACAAGGTTTGAGAGAGTTGATCCACCGGTCGGGGTGATTACACACAAATTGTTCTTAGTTTTCTCGGTACTAAGCCCTAGGTTCTGGATGCAGTCTTCAGACACAAATGAATGTGATGCGCCAGTGTCGAAAAGCACAATGATCGGTGACTGGTTTACTAATCCCATACCTGTCAGGTTTCCCTGATCTTCTTTCTCCTTCAACTGATCAAGAGCGTAGGCTCTTCCTTGACGTGTTGGTTGCTGAGCTTGCTGATGTTGATTTTGCTACTGTTGCGGTTGCGGCTACTGAGGCACCTGCTGAATCGGCTTTTCTTGAATGTCACGGTTACGGTTGTTTCTTGGTTTCTGTTAGCCTTGCAGTGCTCGCAGTTGAGTATTGCCTTGGTTGCTTTGACGTTGATTCCTGAAATCTTGGCGATTGTTACCCTGGCGACACTGTGTCGAATAGTGTCCCATCTTCCCGCAGTTGTAGCAGTTAGCACGAAGTGCAGCGTATTCTCCCGAGTGGTCTCTTCCACAGCGGTTGCAGCGTTTGACAACAAAGTTCCCTTGGTGGTTATTCCCTTGGTTCTGGAAGTTCCTTTGATTATCAGTTTGATTGTTGCAAAAATTTTGGCTGCCTTGCCAGTTTCTCCTCTGTCTGATTGCCAGGGTCTGTGGAACATCGTCCTGCTTTCTTTATGTCCCTGTTCCAATGGGTTGCTCGGGTTTGATGGCCAAGAGAGCAGCTCGCAGTCCATTCTTCAGTGCTGCCTTGATGTTCAAACCTCGCTGCAGTGCGTCGGTATAATCTAGCCCAGTTAAGCAAGAAAGAGAGGCTTGGATGTCTGTTTTCAGTCCAGACATGAATTGAAGCGCCTTCTTCTGCTCGGTGTTCACCGCGTCCGGAGCATACTTTGATAGACTGTTGAACATCTGGTCATATTCTGTAACGGACATCTCTCCTTGCACTAGGCGGTGAAATTTTGCCTGTTTCTGGACTCGGTACGTCAGAGGGATGTACTTGGTGTAGAATTCTGCCTTAAATTGATCCCAAGGCATCTTCTTGTTCAGGAGTGAGCGTCTTCATATGAGTATCCCACCAATGTTCGGCTTCATCAGTCAGTTGGAAGGAAATGCACTGGACTTTCTCTCGGTCGGTGCAGTCAAGTATCCTGAAGATCCTCTCCATGGACTTTATCCATGTTTCAGCTTTCGGCGGATCTTTAGTTCAGTCCAGCAGCGGTGGATTCTATCGGGTAAAGATCTCCCCGATTCTTCTAGGCTCAGCGGGAGGTGGTTGCATCTCCTCGTTATAATGCTCCCAATTTTGTTCTGGATGGGGTCCTTCACCTTGGTTTGGATTCGGTCCATCTGGGTTCACTTGAGGTTGGCCTCTTCCACGGCCTCGTCCTCGTCCTCAGCCTCGGCCTCTAGCAGGGGCTTCTCTAGGCGGCATCCTGCAAAGCAATAGTCGTTAAAAGGGTATTCATAACCCTAATTATGCACAATGCGTATAAAAAAATCCTTATGAGGATTGCACAATCATATTACAACACTTGAATAGAGTAGGTTATCCCACAACTGGGGTTAGCATTTTATAAGGGATCGTACTCCCTTTGGTTTTATGCAATGATTATGATTATAGATACTACTTTATTATTATAGTGAAGAATAAAATCAATCAGTAAGCAAGGCTTAATCACAACACTTATAAATACATCCGAAGGCCTGGAAGGTGGCCGGGTAGCTTTTTCATTAAATTTTTAGGGTTGCCGTATTGGAAAATAGCTTCCCTAGCTACCAGAATTACAACATTCGTCTTCTCCCGTGGGAGGCATCCTACTTACGATTACTTGGATTACATCCGAATAGTTAGAAATGGGCCCAACTAGGTACCCTACAAGCACAAGTCCTACAGTTACAACTAATAATTAGCACGTATATGCATCTACTAGTCCAGTCAAAGGCTGGAAGTCAATAGTCATCGTCCGATGAGTCGATCATGCCGACGTCGAAGCAGTCGATGATCTTAGGGGAGGTAGGAATTTCCTCTGGGTCTTCTTCTATGTCCTCGTCGACGTTCCAGGGCTCGTCACCCCATTCTTGCTGCCACTGTTCTGGCTAGTTATCTGCTACCCATTCAAAAGGCATTGGGGCAGCTCCTTCCTGTTGAGGTATTTCGAGGATGGCTTTGCCTTGTTCATTAGCTTCTTCCTCCCATTCTTCCTCTTCCACTTCTTCCTCTTCTTCTTCAGTGGTTTCGAGCTCTTCATCCGAATCCTGATACTGGTCGCCTAGCCTTTCCTTCATCTCTTTCTTCCACGCGCCAGACAACTTTCTCTCAGAGTCCTTGTCAGAAATATAGGGATAATGGCTGCTGTCCAATTCCTCATCACTTGGTCCAAGCGATGGATTTTCTTCAGGATCCTTTTCTGAGTCAGACTCGCTTTCTCGTTCAGATACCGGTATCGGGGCTTGTGAAAATCCGGTTTCATGATCATGTGCCCGTGGCTAGGAGGAGGGCTTCTGAATGATGCTTCTGTACATGGATAAGGGCTATGAACCATTCCAAATCAGATTCGTTAGCAGGAGAGTTATCAAGGAAGTTTCGGTAGTTAGCTTGCGCCCAAGATTGCCAGTGAGGCGGCAGCAGTTCCACCAAGCGGCGGAGTCCTTCAGTACGGGTTACTCCATGAGGGTGTGCATCTGCCCAGAACTTGTAGAAGTCAGTGAGAAATCGGTTTAGAGAGTCACCACGATATATCTTGTAGCTTCGGAAGTAGCTGACACGATGCTCTCCTGAGGCGTTGCATGGCAGAGGTTTGCGATGAGTAAAGAAAGACTTGGCCATCTGCGAGTAGTTAAGGCAAATGAGTCAATAGGTTAGGTAACATATAAATAATAGATTGCGCAATATAAAGGTTAGTGTGATATGTGTGTAATTTGTGGTATTTTATTGTGTTTAATTGCATGATTGGATGTGAATTAGGTGCACAAATCACACACATATCTCTTCTTTTTGTCGATTTTACCTTCACTTGGTGTTTGGGAAGAATTTGAGTGTGCGGGGCATGAAACGAGCAAGAAATCCGGGTTTTCGAGCAAAAATTGGTCAAGAACAAAAACTGTCCCGAATGGGACAGAATCATCCCATTCGGGACCACCATTCCGAGCGGGACACATTGGTTCCGCTCGGGACCAAAGCTCGGGACGAGAAGAGCCGTTCGGAATTTGGAAAAATGGCGAGAAATTTTGGGCATGTCCCGCTCGGGACGAAAACGTCCCACTCGGGACATTCCAATTTCTGTGAGTTTCTAGAGGCATTCCACTCGGGACGAAACCATTCCACTCGGGACTGAAGTGGGAATTTGAGCTATAAAAGCAGGGGAAATTACAATTAAAAGGGAGACTTCATTTTTGAATTGGGGATCGAAGGAGAGAACGAGAAAAAGCGAAAAAGAGCAGCCCAAGGGTGAAAAATCAAGGATCGAGGAGAAGAAACATCACGGAATTGAAGATCCATCATCAAATCCATAAGATTTCTTGTTCCTCACTCTTATTATGTTCAATTTGAAAGGGATAATGTTTCATCTTGAATTCATGAGTAGCTAAATCATTTGTTGAGGTTTGGGATGTGATTGGAAAGATAGATTGGATATTGTTTGGATTTGATGTTATGAATTTCCTAGAATTTGAT
>JAPKLW010003265.1:8304-21484 GCA_026898455.1 Plectranthus barbatus
CGTCTTATTTAGATGTGCGATTTAATTTCATGTAACAGTTTTATTTTCAATGTTGTTTCATGTTACTTGATCAATGAAATTTTAATCTTGTAAATAAAATAAAAAATATATACTCCTGTGGTTTGATGGTTGGGTGGTTGCTGATAAAGTATGTAAAATTATTGTGGTTGGGTTGAGATGATATTGCTAATGTGAAAGATAGAGAAATTAATTAAATATTGAAATTATTGGATGATTGAATGGTTGGAGTGGTTGCTGTTAGAGATAGTCTAAGACTTCTTTTTGAATATTACTGTGTAATAAGTCATTATTTTGACATTTTCACAAAAACGTCTCGTCATTCAGTTAAGTGTAACTAGTATTGCACCCACGCACTGCGTGGCTATTTTAATTATTTATATTATAATATTCCCTATGTCCCACTCTATTAGTCTCATTTTCTTTTTTTGTATGTCCCATTACCAAAAATGGTAAATTAATCTACACTCATCAATAAAATATTAATTTCACTTATATCTTTGTTATTGTTTATTGTTCCAAAAGCAAAGGGACAAATAGCGCGAGACGGAGGTAGTAATTAGTTTAACATATAACTTGATTAATTTATAAATTTTATTTTATAAGTTTAAATATTAGTTTTTAATTTGAGCTATATTTATACATTATTTTATTTTTTTAATTGGATATATTATTTAAATGGGGAACCGGTGTTTCGATGCAACTAAAAAATATGACTAATTAATCATAGACAAAGCAATTAATCACTTACATTGCTATATCGAAACTTATATATTATTTTCTTGATTTGATAGGTTTCACATCATAATTTATAATTTTTAATGTTAAACAATTTTCATTATTTTTTATTGAGAGAAAAACTGTCATTATGTTATTGTTGAGAAAACTTAAGTTTTCAACCAATTACTTTTCTTTTTCTTCGTATTCGTAATTGATGTATCATAAAGATTATTTGTTAAATCATTATATTTAACTATATGCATTGTTGCATGCTTTATACATATTAAATTTGGACCTTAAACAGTTTGATATACAATTTAATTTATTACTCTCACAATATCGAAAATTTATACACTTGATCTCCCTCGTCAGCTATTTAATAACTTCAATCATAAGGATATCACACTATGCTAATAACTATTGTGCTTCATTAATAGTAATGCTGATATCCAAATAGTTCTCTCAACGATATTGATATTTATATGGCATTGTTTGATCATCGATAATATATATCTCATATGAATTTGTATCAATATCATATTGTTTAGTGTTTGTGAGTTCAAATCTTAAAGTTAAGATATTTGTGTTTCTTAGTATGAATCAATGTTTCATCTTGACTATTATAAGATAAATATTATGTTTCTTGCTCTTATACTTTCGACATAATTCATTTTTTATTGTCTCCGCTTTATTTTAAGTGACCGTAAATCTATTTCTTTGATGCACCTTATCATCCTTTCATTGATTGCATATTTTTTGAATAATATGTTTAATATTTAAATAATTATACTCAAACTCACAAGTGTTTCAAATCTCTTAAATTTTCAATACAATAAGAAAACATATTTATTTCTGTGAATGGTATATCAAAATAATAATTTTCAAATATATTTACTTTAAATGACTGTTTTAATGCTGGAGTAGGGACCAATAACCTAACTTGAGAATCAACAACAAACCATATTGCACTTGTTTACTGTAAGTAAAGCGTGTTATGTTGTTTCAATACCTTCACCACACATCAAGTAAATCATATCCACTTTACATGTAACGCTCCCAACTGATCTTCCCAACTTTCGGGCGCGCTACAGTTGTGGTCGACAGTTTTGAAATATTTTCACAAATACAAAACATCGAAAGACTTGTAAATAAATGACAAGATAATTTAGAAACATCATTCATTCATTCACTTTCAAAAGATTTCATCAACATTTGAGAAACAACAGAAGTAAGGAGTTAAACATTTGTTTTCAAAACACAGCTCCAAAACATTCAAAGGAAACAGTATCAGAAAGTGGTGTAGTGGTGCGTGATAAGCTCGTATTTTGCCTCACTTATCACATTATTTTCTTATTAGTTTCTTGCATTTACTTGATTTTTAGTTAATAATCGAGCATGAGTCAAGTTTATTGGGGTATTATGCTTGCCATGGTGTGTTTTTGCAGGTTTTGGGTCAAATCCAATGGAAACCCGTACTGAAAGCAGCAGATGTTCAAAGAAATAGTCACTACTTATTCCACAGATGGAATCTGAGCTAATGGAGCATGACATTTGAAATATCTTTGAGTTAGCTTTCCAATGCGATTGGAATCGGGTCAATCGGAGTTCGGGAGTGAAAGTTATAGCCAAAACCGTGAGACTACATAGAAGGATCGCAAAGAGGAAAAACATCTCTGTCTCGACCGATATGAAGTCCACGTCGACCGACGCAAGGGGATCCGCATCGACCATCGCAAGCTCCACGTCGACCGAGACGGGCCCAAAAAAGGAATTTTTGAGATTTTTAAGGTTAAATCATATTTTTGGCCCTAGATCCCAATATATACACCTCTACCCTCTAAATACTTGTTTTGCTCGAGTTTTGAGACATCTGCCCTAGATCTACCAGTTCCTTTCAGTTCTTCATTTAGTTTTCTCTTGGATTATAGTTTTAGTTATTTTGGAGATAATTCCTCTTTATTTTTATTGTTGAATCTTTACATTTTAATGCAATCTTTATTTTTCATTGCTATGTCTTTCTTAAATATGTTAGGCTAGAAACATAACAGGTTCTAAGGTTTCTCCATCTGTGATGCATGTTTAGATTCAATTGTTCAAACCCTTAAAATTGGTTTAAATCCTATGTTTTATTTTAAATCTATTCTCATCGAAGGATCGAGAGATGATGATTGAGGTAGGTTTCAGTTATTAATCGAAGAACCGAGAGGTGAAGGTTAGTAATTGGAAGTTAGGATTTAATACTTTTGAATATCTGTCCGACCAAGAAGATTTCAATTGTAGGATAAATCTAATCGTTATTGAAATTAATTAACTTTATGTGTTTGAGACCAAGAGGAGATAACCACTAGTTAATAATTTAGGATTTAATTGCCTGACCAAGGAATTAATTCCACCTTAACAGATTTTCCACCAAAATTATCTTTTCTAGGTTTGAATATTTGTTTCTTTCATGTTGATCAGATTGGTAGATTTCCCTAGAATCTGTGCTTTTTAATATTTGAATTTTCTCTCTTTAATTATTTGTCTTGAAAAAACCAAAACCCTTAAAATTGATTTGCCCAAACAAAGGTTTTGAAAACTATATTCGGTACATGTTTTTCCCTCGTTGCACTATCCCTATGGGTTCGACAATCTCTGGGTATATTATAAATTTATTTGCCACTATATTTGCAATTAATTTGTGAATTTTACAGTGATCAAATTGGCGCCGTTGCCAGGGATAGTCAGACGGCGAATCATTACTGTGTTGTTTAAAAACTTCTGGACTGGGTATTATTTTTCTTATTTTTAATATTTTGCAATTTGGTGTTCTTTTTCTTTGTTTTTGGAGTCTGAATAGTTTTTTTAGCATGCGTGTGTGTTGTTTCTGAGGGTCTGTATCGACCAACGGAGTACTCACGTCGGTCAACGCAGGAATGTTCACGTCGGTCGACACACGCCCTGTGTCGGTCAACGTGCACTGAATTTTTCTTGATTTCTGTGCAAGTGCATGAACACGCAGAACAAAGGGAAAATACTCGAGCCCTTCATACCAGAGATTGAAGCAACCTGCAGTAGGAACAGAAAGAAAGGAAAAGGATTAAATTTTGAGATGGAAGCAATCCTAGAAGCCCCGCTTCAGAATATGACTCCCGAGGAGCAGAGGCAGTTCGTCAATGAGGTGCAACAACTGAGAGCACAACTCCAAGCAACTCAGGCAGAACAAGCTGCCAGATTGGCAGAATTGGATGGGCAGCTGATCGTGATGCCACAAAGGTCCATCTTGGACCGATTTCTTCCCCAACAAGAGGAGCTCGAATTCAGAGTGAGGATTGACGCCAATAATTTTGAGTTAAAGACTGGTCTAATACAGATGGTGCATCAGAACCAGTTTGGGGGGAGAGCCGTAGAGGATCCGTATGCACACCTCAACCTATTCATCGAGGTATGCGACACTGTGAAGCAAAATGGAGTTTCCCAAGATGCGATCCGAATAAGGTTGTTCTCGTTCTCACTCCGAGATGAGGCACGATCGTGGTGGGCTGGTTTGGACAAGAGTCAGATTGGGACATGAGCGGAACTTTGAGCTGAATTCCTCGCCAACTTCTTCCCACCGAGCCTGCTTCTGAAAAGGAAAGCTGATATCACCACTTTCAAGCAACTATATGATGAATCACTCTACGAGACCTGGAAGAGATACAAAGAGCTTTTACGACTCTGTCCTGAACATGGAATTGATCTCGAGATGCAGGTATGCCTCTTCTATGAAGGTCTAAATCCTCACATGAAGGAGATGGTGGAAGCATCTGCTGGCGGGATACTGATGAAGAAGAGTGGAGCAGAGAGCATGAGGTTATTGACAGACATGGCCCTGAACAGCCACCAGTGGCCGACTGAAAGACAGATGCCTGTCAAAGCAGTGGAGATAAAGCCGGAGTTTGATGTGGTTGTTGAGGTGAAGAAACTCCGGGAAGAGATTGAAAAGTTGGGTACAACAAAAGCTGCAGCTGCTACTACTGAGCATAGCATGGCCATTGTTCTGGTGGAGGTTGACTACATCAACCGGGGTGCAAGCAGTTAATCTGGAACTGCTGGGATGGAGGTGAACTACATTGGCGGTGGTTATCAGAATAACTACCGAGGCAATCAAGGGTATCATTACAACCATGAGCGATCTCACCCTGGTTTTTCTTATTCTAACCCTTCTGATACAGAACACCCTCCACCTGGTTTTGATGTAGGTTCAGGAGGACAAATCGTGGAAATGAAGAAGTTCGTGCTTTAGGAGACGCTCGAGAAATTTATCAAGAGCTCGGACAACCGATTTGTCAAAGTGGAAATTGAGGTGAAGGGCATGGCCAACCATATGCAGTTGATGATGAAGTATCTTCAGATGCTAGACACCCAGTTGAGCCAGATAGCCACTGTTGGGAAATCTGTCTAAGGTTTCCTTTCCCAGTAGCTTACTTGTTTAGATTATAGTTTTGGTGGATCAAATCCTAAGTCCTACCAGCGTCAGTTGTCTCTACATAGCTCTAGTCTCAAATGTAAAGTCCTGTTTAGGTCTTTTGAGTTGTAAGTCGCAGCTGATCAAGACTCATGCTGACACTGTTCACCAGCATGAGAAGCACTTACCTGGGGAAAAGGTTTTCACCAGCAGGCGACTGACAAAGACTCATGCTGGCACTGTTCACCAGCATGAGAAGAGCTTATGGCTGGCAACTGTTCACCAGCATCACAAGAGCTAATGACTGGCACTGTTCACCAGTTGGGAAGGATTTCATCAGCAGGCGGCTGACAAATCTTACCAGCAGAATACGTGTTTGTGCGTATACTATTCACCAGCGGTGATTCCACCAGCCATGGGAGATCCCAAGAAGAATTAACATCCAGACATTTGGTAGACTTTGATGATGCCAGGGCAAGTCACCAGCAGAGACTGCCAGCACAAGATCACCAGTATGATCTACCAGTCAGATGTTACCAGCAGAATTCCAGATTCTCTCTCCCAGCGCCGTAGAGACAAGAAGAAGATTCTCTGAGGAATCGACTGACAAAGGATGACTTTAAGGAAGGATAACTTAAAGTCTATCAGTCACAAGACGCCAGTCTTATTCCTCGGACTGACAGAGAGAGCCGTTCTGACACAAAGAGATCTATGTCAGATAAAGCGGTCTTAGGTATGGCCTTTCTCCGGAAAAGCATACCTGCCGCCGTCAGAAGGACATCCGAGGTCTGACACCTTTCCGGATGCGTCCAAACGGCTAGAAAGTTTGAATCGGTTCCTGCGGCTATAAATACGTCGCAACTACCAACATTCAAAGCTCTCTCTCTCTCTCTCTCTCGCTAGAAGCTCGGTTGACACATTGAATGATTAGATATCTCTGCTCAACCACCGAAAGAACTGAAGTTATTTCGAGGCTTTTCAAAAAGCTTTCTGTGTGTTGATTTATTCAAACACGAGACTTCAAGCTTTACGCTTGTAAGTTTAGAGATCTCATTTGGTGTTCTTTCTCTTCGAGGAAGTTCACAGCAGCTCCTGTGCATTCTAGCACTGGAGTTATTACGGGCGAACCTTGCCGCAAAAGGATTTACGTTCTTGGGAGAACTAAACACCCAAATCGCTGTGGAGGTTGAAGTGACGTGCTCGCACTCCATCAGCAGAAGAGAGCTGAAGAGGAAACCAGGACCGGGAGCGGTTGATCTAGTGAACTGGTGGACAAGGCATTCACCAGCTAGAGATAGATCGTAGGCAACCTGTAACCGATTGCTCATAGTGAAATTTCCAGTGCTTCGACTGGAAAGTGGACGTAGATCGATTGATCGAACCACTATAAATCCTTTTGTCATTTATCAGTTTTCTGCTTTACATTCTGATTTAAAACCCAGCACTCAAGTGCTGGTGTATGTTCTGAAACTGATATAATTGTGCAAACTTGGCAAAATATTCTAAGTGTTGATTCACCAGCTGACCAGTTGTCAGCTGCATACTGATTAACCAGCACCAGCTGACTAGTTGCCAGTTGTCAGCTGTGTGTAAGTAGCGTGCAAAGAAACAATTAACTTTATTTCCGCTGCGTATCGTATTATTATACTCTGAAAAACCGGGACCAACAAGTGGTATCAGGCGCGGTCGGTCTTTCTAGACTGGTCGTACACTGAGTCGCTTAGGACCGAGATCCAAGTTTCCTTGCACTCTACTCTTTCTGTCTGTTGATTAGCTCAGGTACACAAGATGAATGTCCCGAAGCTGATGAACTACAATCCGGAGAAGCATGAAATATGGCGAAAGAGGTCGTTCATTCAGCTGAAAAGCGTCCATCCGGAGATGAAAGACGTGCTGGAGAAAGGGCCGATCGAGATCACCAAGACGAGGCACCAGTTAGGAGATCAACCAGCTGCTGAGATCCCAAAACCTCCAGAGGAATGGAACGCTGAAGACAGGAGGCGGAATCAGCTGGACTCCGTTGCTCTCGATATAATCCTATCATCTCTCCCAGAACCACTGATGGAGGAAGCGCTCCAATTTGACACTGCCAAAGATGTCTGGGACTACATTGATAGTCTCTGTACGGAGACAGATCAGATGAAGCGCAACAAGTTGCAAGTTGCGGTGGACAAATACGAGTCATTCCAGATGCTGACTGGTGAAACCATCAAGGAGATGGAGGCTAGATTCTATGCCATAGTCAGCGAGCTGAAGTCCTTGGACAAGGAGTACTCGAATGCAGAGCTAAATGCAAAGATCCTGTCAAAGATGCCCAAGGAGGACTGGTTTGTGAAGACCACATCTCTTAAGGAGAAGGATCTATCCAAGATAACTCCCAAGGAGCTATTTGCTCAGCTCCAAGCACATGAGTGGGATATCCAAATGGTGAACAAAAATGAAGCCATTCGGACCGTTGGATCTCCCAGCATCAAAACACAAGACGAAGCCTACTTCGTCAAGAGGGATTTCAAGTGGAAGCACAAGAAGCCTTTTCATACTGACAGACCTGCTGGGCCGCACAACCAGCAGAAAGAGATCCCATGCCCGTCGGGATCTAACTCAAAAGGCAGCGAGAGCTCTATCGCAGATCTTGAGCAACAGATGAAGAGACTGGCTGTTCTTCTGGAGAAAGCCAAGGCGAAACAGGGAGCTTCTCTCAGCTCATCTGATGGAAAATTTGTCAAGAGAGCTCCCCGCGCATGTTATCAGTGCCAATCCCCTGACCATCTCAAATTTGAGTGTCCACAAGTGGATAGAGAAGAGCGGGAAAGACTGAAGAAGCTCTTTGAAGAGCGAGCATCGAAGGCCGTTGCCAAGGCGATGCTGACAAGGACAGAGGTTCCTGATATTCCTGATCATGACGATGGAGAGTATGCGTCAGACGAAGAATCAGAAGAGGAAGCGCTACTGGCGCTGATGGTAGCTTTTGGAGAGGAAGCACATGAAGAATGTGCTGACAGTGAGGAGGAACAAGCACTTGCTGCTGACGACCAGGTACAATCTGTTCCCTCATTGCACATCATGTCTCCATGCATCTTAGACGATTCTGAGTCGCATTGCTCCGACTCAGAAGCTGTCACTATAGACATTCTTCAACAAGAATTTTTGAAATTTTATGAAATAAAGAATGTCTTGGCTGGCGAAAACACCTCGCTGAAAAATCAGATTTCTATTTTGACCAGTGAGATTGAAAAATCGAGGTCAATCGGTGAAGAGCTAGCCACTCAGAAAAAGACTCACTTTGAATTGCTTCAAAACTTTCAAATTGCAAAAACTGAGCGAGATAATTTTCACAACATTGTTCTGGAGCAAGAAAATAAAATAAATTTTTTGAATAAAGGCTCCAAGGATTTGGAAAAGGCTCTAAGTCATTGGAGAAAGCCGACTGATAAGTCCGGGTTGGGATTTATAAAGGATTTGAGCATAAACCAACCCGAACTCACAGCTCATAAGGGTAAGGGCAAACTGGTAAATGCATCAGCACCAGCTGGTAAAACCAGTCAGTCCCGTATGGCTGATCAGCACAGGAATAATAAGACCAGATACATAGGTGAGTCATCACGACAAAATCCTCAACTGGAAAAATCCTCTGCTGACAGGACGCCAGCACACCCTAAGACGCGGACTAAGCCAAATAATTCTAAGGCAATGAAGTCAGCGTCAGCTACCAGTGGAATCCGACAGCCAGCACCAGCTGTCAAGAGAATCCACGCACAACCTCATAAGTATGCCAGTCACCAGCATACTTACAAGGGATCCCAATCTCAGAGAAATTCTGAGAGAAGGACAATACCTGATAGGAGGAATACCTATCAGAGGCCTGAGCCCAATCACAAGTTTTCTCAAAGGGCTGTGAAGGCTAACCATGGTGGTCCGCGCTCTCAGAGACCACCAAGGCAACACAATGTACCGGAGAAACATTTCCGAAGCTCTCAGCGGAAGCGCACTTCCAAAGGAGATACACACACAACCACACCTTCCCAAACCAATCTCATGCATTATCTCAAAAGGAAGGGAAAGGCGGCTGATGATATCAGCAAGGATAAAACCAAGCTGAAAATCACTCAAGTCTGGATTCCGAAAGGAATTATCCAGCGATCTAACCCTGCAGGACCCGCAGATGATCGGGGACCTAAATGAATTCCATTTCTTTCTTGCAGGTACAGGATCATGCAACACAGCTTCAGAGGTCGAGAGAGTGGATCCTAGATAGTGGGTGTTCAGCTCACATGACTGGTGAAGAGGATCTGTTTGCAGATCTCATTAAGGTCAAAGGACCTCCAGTCATTTTCGGTGATAACTCTAAGGGCAGAGTTATTAGCAAGGGCTGCATCGAGAAGGACGATGTCAGAATCAGAAATGTATCCCTTGTTACCAACCTCAAGCACAACCTCCTGAGTATCAGTCAGCTGTGCGACAATGGATATACAATTACCTTTGATAAATCAGAATGCCAGATCAAGGATGAGAAGACTGGCGAGATCAAGCTGAGAGGTATTCGGAACGGAGGACTTTATACTGTCGACTGGCAGAGTGGGAAGACAGACTCATGCTTCGTGGCCACCAGTTCTATGGAAACTAACTGGTTGTGGCACAAGAGGTTGAGTCATCTGAATTTCAGAACTATCAACTACCTGGCAAAGCATGATCTTGTGGAAGGACTTCCCAAGGGAGGATTCAAGAAGAAAGGGATTTGCAAAGCATGCCAGCAGGGCAAGCAAACTAAGAAGTCCTTCAAGAACCAGTCGCCAGTCTGCCCCAGTACCAGTCGGGTACTCGAGTTGCTACATATGGACCTCTTTGGACCAGTAGCACCTCAAACCATTGGAGGAAGACGTTATTCGTTGGTGGTAGTCGATGACTACTCGCGCTATACATGGGTAAAGCTTCTCAGATCCAAGGATGAAGTGAAAGTCATTCTTCCAGATTTGATTGTCAAAGCTCAGAAACAGAGAGAAGCTACGGTGAAGCGGATACGGTCAGACAATGGGACGGAATTCTGCAACAGTCTACTGATGGATTTTTGCGCGGAAGCCGGCATTAAGCATGAAAGATCTGCACCAAGGCAACCGCAGCAGAATGGACTGGCGGAACGTAGGAACAGGACGCTGAAAGAAGCGGTCCGGTCCATGCTGGCAGAATCCGGCTTAGGACAGAGTTTTTGGGGAGAAGCGTTGGTGACGGCTTGCTATACTCAGAATAGAAGCGGGATCAACGACAGACTCCAGAAAACTCCCTACGAAGTTTATTTTGGTCGTAAGCCTTCTATAGCTCATCTCCGTGCTTTCGGTTCACCATGTTATATCCATAATAATGGTAAGTCGAAGTTAAATGCTTTTTCGCCTAAAGCTGATGAGGGTGTCCTTGTTGGATATGGACATCCCTCTCACAAGGGCTATAGAGTATTTAACAAGACCACCAAGCTAGTGGAGATAACATGCAATGTTGTTTTTGATGAAGCTACTTTAGTGCGCAGGACATTACGACAACTGGTTGAAGATGTTCCTGAGGTCAATGATGTCGTTGACCAGTTGGGCAGGAATTCTTCCAATGCTCAACCAACTGGTTTGACTAGACCTATGACTGGATCATCTTCACAACCAGTATCCTCGGTTGCCCATCAGCAATCCGGGAGGGTCGGTGATGCAAATGATCTTGCTGAGACCTTACACTCAATCTCCCTGAGTGGAACTGGCAATAATCCAGGGGGAACTCCGTCTGGAATTTTCGAACCAGAAATAGCTGATGAACCAGCTGGAGTGGATGCACCAGCTGACGGTGTAATTATCGCCGAAGGATCAGGAGATCAGTCGGAGAGTGAAGCTGACGAAGAGACTGTTCCAACTGGTGAAGGTCAACCACTAGTTGCTATTGCTGCTCCGACTGGTGAAGTTCAGGAAGCACCAGTCATCAGAACAGAAGAACCAACGCCAGCAGATTCTCATCTTCCCAAATGGCTGAGAAATCACCCATCCGATGCTATTCTCGGTGATCCAGAAAGTTCAATTCAGACTCGACACGGCAGTGTGTTCCTGACTTGCTTTATTTCTCAAGAGGAACCTACTTCCATAGGAGTTGCACTACAATCTGCCGATTGGATCAATGCCATGCACGAAGAGCTTGCGGAATTCACTCGCAACAATGTTTGGGACTTGGTAGAGAGACCATCACATCAGTCAGTGATTGGCACCAAGTGGGTTTTCAAGAACAAGCGAGATGAGGATGGCATTGTAATCAGAAACAAATCTCGTTTAGTCGCCAAAGGTTACAAGCAATGTGAAGGCATCGACTTCGACGAGACCTTCGCACCAGTTGCAAGAATGGAGGCGATACGGCTGTTCCTTGCGTATGCAGCATATCATGGGTTCACGGTATTCCAAATGGACGTGAAGAGCGCCTTCTTGAATGGCGAGCTAAAGGAGGAAGTATATGTCGAACAACCTCCAGGCTTTGAAATAGGCACCAAAGTGTACAAGCTGAGAAAGGCCCTGTATGGATTGAAACAGGCGCCCAGGGCTTGGTACGAGACGCTGTCACAGTTCCTAATCAGTAATGGATTTAGGAAAGGGAAGATCGACAGGACTCTCTTCATTATCAAGGATGCTGATGATATGCTAATGGTGCAGATATATGTCGATGACATTATATTCGGGTCAAAGAATATATCTCTCTGTGAGAAGTTTTCTCAACTGATGCAAAACTCATTCCAGATGAGTATGATGGGCAAATTAACATACTTCCTAGGACTCCAGGTCCAGCAGTCAGCTGATGGGATTTTCATTAATCAGCGGAAGTATGCCAAGGACCTAATTCAGAAATATTGCCCAGAGAAGACTAAGGCTCTCAGAATACCGATGAGCACCAGTTGCCAGATCTTTCTTGATGAAGAAGGAGAATCGGTTGATCCTTCCAGCTACAGAGGCATTATTGGATCACTTCTCTATCTGACAGCAAGCAGACCCGATATTTCATACTCAGTCGGAGTGTGTGCCAGATTTCAAGCCAATCCAAAGAAGTCACACATGGAAGCTGCTAGGAGAATAGTGAAAAACCTCAAAGGAACTGAATCACTTGGGTTATGGTACCCCAGGAATGATGAGCTTACACTCATTGGATATTCAGATTCAGATTTTGCTGGATGCCGTATAGATAGAAAAAGCACCAGTGGTACGTGTCAGTTTCTAGGACACAAGCTAATCAGCTGGTTTAGCAAGAAGCAACACTCAGTTGCCACATCTACTACTGAGGCTGAATATGTTGCCGCTGCCAGTTGCTGTGCTCAAATTCTCTGGATCAAGCAACAACTGGACGATTATGAAGTGGACACTGGTTGTGTACCCATCTATTGCGACAACAGCAGCGCTATGTGCATAACGAAGAATCCGGTTCATCACTCTAGGACCAAGCACATAGATATCCGACATCACTTCATACGTGATCATGTCGAAAAGAAGGATATCAACGTAGAGTACATCAGAACGGAAGATCAACTGGCTGATATTTTCACCAAACCTTTGCCAGAAGCAAGATTCAAGGAGTTGTGCATCAAACTCGGTCTTATGGAGATTGATGCGAGCCCTAATGTTGAGGAAGAATGAGTCCCAGCTCTCATTCCGTTCTTGATTTCCTGAAGGATGCTGATTAAGACTAAGTCCAAGCTCTTAGTCTTCCTTTTTCTTTTGTGGTAGCTCAAAACCACAGATGGTATCTACTGGCAGAACTTACTCCATAAACAACGAAGGAAATGAGTCCCAGCTCTCATTTCGAATTTGCCAGCAGCTATGCACCATCAGCAGAAGAAATTGGGTCCCAGCTCCCAATTCAAGCGATGGTGAGAAGATGGATTCCTGAAGGAGAAGAATATGCGGAATAAAATTGAGTCCAAGCTCTCAATTTTCTTAATCTTTCAAGTTGTCAGCAGACAACTGGTGATATATCAACGACTGGTGAAAATTGAGTCCTAGCTCTCAATTC
>JAPKLW010003265.1:26484-37382 GCA_026898455.1 Plectranthus barbatus
CTTTCTCTTCGAGGAAGTTCACAGCAGCTCCTGTGCATTCTAGCACTTGAGTTATTACGGGCATTCTGCCGCAAAAGGATTTACGTTCTTGGGAGAACTAAACACCCAAATTGCTGTGGAGGTTGAAGTGACGTGCTCGCACTCCATCAGCAGAAGAGAGCTGAAGAGAAAACCAGGACCGGGAGCGGTTGATCTAGTGAACTGGTGGACAAGGCATTCACCAGCTAGAGATAGATCGTAGGCAACCTGTAACCGATTGCTCATAGTGAAATTTCCAGTGCTTCGACTGGAAAGTGGACGTAGATCGATTGATCGAACCACTATAAATCCTTTTGTCATTTATCAGTTTTCTGCTTTACATTCTGATTTAAAACCCAGCACTCAAGTGCTGGTGTATGTTCTGAAACTGATATAATTGTGCAAACTTGGCTAAATATTCTAAGTGTTGATTCACCAGCTGACCAGTTGTCAGCTGCGTACTGATTAACCAGCACCAGCTGACTAGTTGCCAGTTGTCAGCTGTGTGTAAGTAGCGTGCAAGAAAACAATTAACTTTATATTATTTCCGCTGCGTATCGTATTATTATACTCTGATAAACCGGGACCTACAGCCACTACTCTCAGTAATCAGCATAAGTCGGGACAACTTCCGAGTACAACTGAGACAAATCCAGCGAAGGAGAAATCAATTAATGCCATCTCGCTGCAATCCGGAAGGAAGTATGAAGGTCTGAGCAGCCTGGAAGGAGAATCAGGAGAAATAGAGGAGGAAAATCCCGCGCAGGACCTCTCTGTTTTGACCGAGATGGAATCTATCCCGGTCGACGAGAGAGAGGCGGGACGACCAAGATAGAGAGAAGCCCAGCCGAGATAGAGGAGTCCATCCCGGTCGACACAAGCCCATCACGACCGAGATAGAAAGCAGCAAGCAGGACGGCCGAGACAGACGCGTCTCGGTTGAAACAGAAGCCCATAATGGGAGAGAAAGAAAAGGAGAAAGAGGAAATAAGAGCTGATCCAGTGCCTCCTATGCCTTACTCGCAGAGATTTGAGAAGAAGAAGGGGGACTCTAAGTTCACCAGGTTTGTTGAAAATTTAAAAAAAGTTAACATTAACATTCCTCTTGTTGAAGCTCTCAGGGAGATACCAGGTTATATGAAGTTCCTCAGAAGGTTGATGAGCGAGAAGAAGCAATTCATGGAAAATGAGATAGTGAAGATTCATGAGGAGTGCAGTCTACTGTTGCAGAAGCAGATCCCCATCAAGAGATTGGATCCAGGCTGTTTCTCGATACCTATCGAGATTGGAGGAAAGGAATTTCAAAACGTACTTTGTGACACCGGGGAAAGTATCAACCTGATGCTCTGGTCCATCTACAAGAAGCTCGAGATTGGGGAGATAAGAGCCACCACGATCACCCTTCAGATGACGGACCGATCTGTGTCAAGCCCAAATGTATTGTTGAGGATGTTCTTATTAGAGTTGGTCACTTGATTTTTCCAGCAGACTTTGTAGTACATGAGATGAAGGAAGATGCCAACACCCCCATGATTCTGGGAAAGGAATTCCTTGACACAGCCGGAGTCCTGATCGACTGCAAGAAATGGGAGATCACTCTGAGAGGAAACGAGGAGTCTATTACCTTTTGCATTGACAAGAACAAGAAGAAGAGGGAATGCAATCAGGTGACAGCCACTGAAGAAGAGGAAGATGATGAGACGCCAGAAGAAGAAGAAGAAGCAATCCATTGGGAACGAGGAAACGAGGGAGTGAAATTGGCAATTAAGCTACCTTACTCCGAGTTCACCACCGTCATTCAGAACCGGCAAGTCTTTACTGTGGACTCAAGGGGCCGAAAAGTCTGGATTTGACCACCGTGGTGAGATTGAAGCTGTGTCGAGCCACGACGATAAATAAGGCATTGGATGGGAGGTAACCCATTATTTTATTGTTTTTCTTTTAAAATTTCGATTTACTTTTGCCTTGGTACTTTCACTTTGTTTTCTTGGTTTCTGAAAAAGAAAAAAAATCGAGGAACAGTGCTCTGTTTCGACCAATGCAGGCCTAGCGTCGGTCGACGCAGAGTAGCTCAACGTGTAGCACTCCAACCAGTGAGGAGGGTCGACAAGAAGGCTCCACGTCGACCGACGCAGAGCCCGTGTCAGTCGACGCGGAGTGCCAGCAGCCAAAATCTCACGTCGCGCGATTTTTTAAGGTTCCGGGATAAAAAGTAGGTGTCTGAGACCAACATTGAGATACTGTTTCACTCCTAGTCTGATTCTCAAACTTATTCCCTCTGTCAATTGAATAAGTTTGGGAGGAGGAGGACTTGGAGTTGAAACTATTTCTTCCCTGTTACTTTATGCTTTTGGTTTGTTAAGTTTTTGCCTAGTTTAAAAAAAAAAATTCTCTTGAATTTGCTGAATAAAATTGTGATTATGTGAGAAGATTTCCTTAACTATGAGATAACCCTAGAAAGAATGCAAGATTTGAATTGGTTGACTTGATTATGCATTGATTGTGATAGTGGTTGAGTATGCCTATGAATGTAGAAAACCGCATGATTACTTGTTTTGAAACTTGCAAAGGCATGATGTTTGATGATGATTTAATGTTTACTATGGAAGAATTGTTGTCCCAAGTGTGAGAATTGAGCCTTAAAATTGATTGTGAGTGTGTCTGCATTATTGAGTATCTCTAGAACTTGTTTTGTTTCTGTTTCAAGACTGCTAAGTGTGCACAGGTTTAGGAAATGATTTTAGGCCATCTTTGTTTAGCCTATTTTCCCATACACTGTCCTAATTGAATATTTATCCCTAGTCAGCCCTTTTGAGCTTATGAATTTTCTTTATTTGTCTATAAGTTAGAAAAGAATAGGGAAATCAGCTCTTGTCTATGAGAGTGGGTTGGGAATTGTTTGAGAAATGATAAGATAATATTAGAAGGGTAAAAACAAAAGGTTGGGCTCTAGAAAAAATTTATTGTGTTTAATCCTTATAAGCTCAAATGAATATGCAAAATTGTTTAAGAGCATAAAAGGATATGTGAAAAAAAAATTCATATGTGAATAAAAGCGCCATGAGTTGTGTTGAAAATCTAAGGAGTTGGGTAGATGATTGATAGACAGTGGATTAAGATTGATGAAGTGGACGCACTGAATTTGATTTTGAGTCACTTGGCCAAATATTTTTCTACCTTTCACTAAAAAACCTACATTACAACCCTGAATAAAGTCCTTTCTGATCTTAGAGTTGTGTGCACATATTTGCAGTGGAGATTTAGAATATTTGCAAGCCTATGGTAGAACTTGATTTGCATGACTTTGTGTGATCTCATAATTATCCAAGACACTTGAGTGAATGAGTAAAAACACTTCCCTTGTGAGTCTTCCATGGTTTACTGATTCTTCTGATTCTTACAAAGTGTTGATGTTTTGTGGATTTACGAGTTTGATTGTGATGAATCTTGTGAGGCATTGCACTTCTCTTGTACTTGAACTTTTGATTCATTCTTTTGTTGATTGAGGACAATCAAGTGTTTAAGTTTGGGGGGTTGATAAGCTCGTATTTTGCCTCACTTATCACATTGTTTTCTTATTGGTTTCTTGCATTTACTTGAGTTTTAGTTAATAATCGAGCATGGGTCAAGTTTATTGGGGTATTATGCTTGCCATGGTGTGTTTTTGCAGGTTTTGGGTCAAATCCAATGGAAACCCGTACCGAAAGTAGCAGATGTTCAAAGAAACAGTCACGACATCTTCCACAGATGGAATCTGAGCTAATGGAGCATGGAATTTGAAAGATCTTTGAGTTAGCTTTCCAGTTCAACTGGAATCGGGTCAATCGGAGTTCGGGAGTGAAAGTTATGGCCAAAATCGTGAGACTGCCCAGAAGGATCGCAAATGGGTAAAACGTCTCTGTCTTGACCGATATGAAGTCCACGTCGACCGACGCATATACCGCCTCATTCATTAATCACACAACCCACCTACATAATTTAGAAGTGATACATGGAGGAATTCTTCTTCGTGAAGAATTCTCCCTCCACGTCAACTCGTATATAATTTCCTCCATTAATTCATCTTCTTGGATTTACAAATTGAATTGCATTCTACCAATGAAACATGCAATTATACGAAAATGCTCCATTTAATGAATCCTTCTCGTTCATATTATTTTCCAAATTTTTGGAGATATAAATATCGTCCAATTTCTCAAAATTCTATAAATTATGTAAAACGACTCAGGTGTCTGAAATTATACCGATCATTTCGTATTCTTCCATATTTTAATTCCAAGCACTCCTTAGCTCGGTTTAAGTAATGGACCTGCCGAGTGCAAGTTGTGAATTTAAATGCGATATTATTATATTTAAATAATAATTCTCTACACTCGTCTTTCTTATGGAAATTGTAACTGCATGGTCACTTAGATTTTTCAAAACGAACTCATTGGTATATTGCACATTAGAAACAGACTCTCCTCTCACATCGGGTGTCATTTACTGTTTCTAAAAATATTATAATTTAAATTGCAAAGAATTACATATTCATTTATTTAATTTAATTAAGCATTAATTAGCTTACTTAAATTCGGGATATTACCTTCACCCAACCTTGCAAAAATTTCATCCCGAAATTTGCTAAAGTGTCTCAATTATTTCGGGGTATTTATCCCTTGTCTCAACTTGGAGTTTTCTCGTCACTCGTTATTTATCTGTTACTTATCAAACGAAGTAAACTTATCCCTTACTCTAAATCTTCTGATAGTAGATCTGCTTCCGAATCTTTCCTCGTGATCGAAATCTGAACTCGAGGTGATCTCTTCTCCTGAAAATTCATGTCTTTTGATTCATACGTATACTTTCTCAACTGCGACACATGAAGTACATTACGTACGTTTCCCTTGCTAGGCGGTAAAGCCAAAAAATAATTCACTGGGCCTATTCATTCCAAATTTTTGTAGGGTCCTACGAAACGCAGTCGTAGTTTATCCGCGATCATGTCATAGGCTTCGCGATTCTCGAGAAACCTTTGATAAACCTATTAAAATATCCAGCTAGTCCAAGGAAACTTCGAATCTTATTCGTGTGGTTGGTGACTTCCACTCTGTCACCGTCTGGATTTAGGCGGGGTCCACTATGACTTCCTCCGCCGACATGATATGACCCTAGAATGTCACTTTTTTTAAAAAAACTAAAATTCTTACTTACAGAATTCGGCATGAAGCTTTCTCATCTTTAAGCGCTTGTAACACCATCTTCAAGTGTTGCTCATGTTCTCCTTCACTCTTCGAGTAGCTAAGTATATAGGTCGAATACCTTATATATTAAGCCCATAACGTTCAGCTCCGCTATCTTAATCAGTCAAGTGGATTCCTAACTTATGGCATATTAAGGAAGAAATAGTCGTTTCTCCTGAAGGCATAGTTTCCTTCAAATCCTACTACTTTAATACATGATGATGATACAAACGTATGGGATGTTCCTATTTCAAACAAAATCATGACAGTTTTATTATTAGAAATGCCCATACCTGCTAGATTACCCTTCGTCGGTTACTGGTTCACCTCCTTCTGATTTTCTCCTTGTCGACGTGGTGGGGATTGCCTATCTTGCCTTCCTCTATGGTGGTTCCCTACAGCTCCTCGCCAGCGCTCTCCTCTGATTGCTTTCAACTGCCGATTGGCAGGCCTTTGATTGTTCTACCTGTTTCCAGTTCCTGATTGAGCTAGGGGATATCGTCTTGCATAATGTCCCATACCTCCACTGTTGAAGCATAAGTTCTCTGCAACGTGGCACCTCCCATAATGCTTCTTCCCACACTGATTACATTTTGGAGTTGACTTGCCGTGTTGATTTTGGGCTGTCGGAGCTTCGTACCTCCTATAGGACTGGTCGAAGTTGCGCCCTTGGTTACTCTGATAATTGCCTTAATCTTGGCGCTTTTTATTTCCCGAACCTTGGTAGTATGGACTCTGATTGTCTTCCCATTTCCTTTGTAGTGCCAGGGATGAAGATTGGGGTTCCTGAATGCCCCATACTGGCATTTTCTTCTTATTCTTCGAAGCCTCTATGTCGAGTGCTTTCCTTAGTAGCTCCTGGTAGCTCAAGTCAGTGATAGTAGACAATAGCTCAAGTCGAGTGCTTTAAATTTATTTGACATTTTCTTAGGCGTGTCAGCTTGATGCAGTGCAAGCTGCAGTAATTCGCCAAATTTGGTGTCGTATTCTTCCACTGACATCTTTCCTTGTTCTAAAAGAAAGAACTCCACTTCTCTATCCCTTTAGTACTGCTTTGGTATGAATTTCTCATACAAAGCTTCCTTGAAGTTTTCCCAGTCCAACTGGTGTCGGTCGGCTGGCGCCAGAGACTTCACATAAGTCTCCCACCATCAGTCTGCTTTCCCTTTTAGCTGGTAAGTCATGCAATTCACCCTTTCAGATTCCTAGCATTGCATGTGCCGGAATATCTTCTCCAGTTCTCTCACCCAGTCTTTGGTTGCGGCTAGACCTCTTGTCCCATCAAACATAGGTAGCTGTTGCTTGCGGAAAGTTTCCACAAGTTTGAAAGCAAAAGAATTTTGTACACCCTCGGGTGGGGGTTGGTGGCATGGACCTTGAACTGATACACTGTCTTCATAAGATAGTATCTCATATTCTTCGAATGAATTGAAGATCGGAACTTCTTCAAATATAGGTATTTCTTGATTGTTCTGTTGATTTAGTCTCCCTCTACCTCTGCCCCGACCTCGGCCTCGGCCGTGGCCTCGTCCTCGCCGTGCATTTTCCATGTTTCCTGAGATTCTGCAACGTCATAACCAATTAACGAAAATTTTAACTAAACTTAGCGAAAAAAAGAGCGGTATTTAGGCTAAAATTTAACACCTTCCTGTGTCAATATTTACATTAAACAAAACCCACCAACAACCAAAATCTCAACAATTTCACGAAATAATTCAAACAACAATCATAATAAAAACACATGTTTGCATATATAGCGAATTCAAAAGTACATAGGTGACCAGCTAGCAAAAGTCTTTGTGTCATCCCTAACAACCTCTAACACTTTTGCCTGACTTAAATATTTAACAACCTGTGATGCCAACTACTATGATCATCCCTAAAACATTAATCCAGAAAAGCACATACAGTAAAACGTGCTTCTTTCCTAACAAAAGTAACATTATGCCATCGATATAATCCTTCAGATGGAACTTCCTCCACTTCTTCTAACTTGGCGTACTCCTCTGCTTACCTTCAATTTTTTATTAGTGGGCCTTTGGAATCCAGAATTACACTGACGGGCGAAATGTCCAATTCCACCACAGGTAAAGCAATTGGTTGCTCCCATCTGACATTCCCCAGTGTGCTTCTTCCCGCATCTATTACACTCCTGTTGACTCACATCTCTCTGTCTCTTCTGATTCTTTGACTTTTGCTGATAGGGTCGTTGATTCTCTTGCCACTTCCTTTTTGGTGCATGAGATGAAGATGTGTAGGGCTCTCGTGGCAACACCTCTATCATTGTAGGCTCCGGGATGCTCCTGTGGTGGCCTGGGGTGGATGTCCCATTGCGATCACCTTATGGATAAGCTCAGTCATGAAAACTCGGAAATCTCCAATATGCTCCCGTGTATCCGAGCAACAGTAGCTATGTGAGGACGCCAACTCTAGGACCCATGGGGTCCACCTGTCAGGAACTAACTCATTTGTCCTCTCCATTGCCTCGAACCCACTGACTTTGAAATGTTTAGCACTCCCTCATTCAGTCAGGTACGCCATCAATGCTGAAGCTAGTCTCACCTCGGGGAAACGGGGGTGCGCACGAAATTGGCGAACTAAAACATCTCTAATTGGTTCCATCTGTCATACCAAGTAAACGGTCAGTACCAAAACAATCATCATAATGCAATCACCACATTGCATGCTCATACATCCATGACTCTGTGTCTCGTTGGCACCATTATCCTCCGACACACCATACCAAGGGTCTTTGGGATCCTCGCACTCACATACTGACTCAACTTGAGTCTGACTACATCTATCAGGCTTGTCGTGTGCATTTTGCACACTCAACTCTCTGACTCGCAGCTTCTGATCCACAATTCAAACTGACTCTGACTATCGTACTTACCAGATTAATTTGGAAATTCTCCATTTCAAACACTGACCAACTCAACCAAACCGGACGTCATCAGCGCTTTTTCAAAGCTGACAGTTAGTCAGTCATTCCCTAATCCACCATAATCTAACCTCCAAGGTTAATACAATACTCCAATCAAATCTAAACAACTCAACCCACAATTAACACATCTTTTAAGCAACAACACAAAAATTTACAATGCTTGCATAACACTTGCAAAATCAATCATTTTAACTACCCAAGGTCACCTCATTGGTGCCAAAACCAAACAGTTTTATCAAAATTTTCATAACCACAACGGGTTTTCACAAAACATGACATCAATCAATTTCTTTCATTCAAACTCGCAATAAAAACTATTACTTCCTATACTAGACAATTCTTTCATCAAAATCAACCGGTGTTAGCATACCTACTCGACACATAATCAATACATGTTTTCGAGAAAACCTTTTCAATCAACCCTCGTTCAACACATGAACCATTTTCAAAACATTTAATAGCCACAATCAAATCGTGCTATCATTTTCAAATTTCTTTCAACTCCAAAACATTCAAGTGACCCAGTCACTAACAAATTGCAAGCAGGAAATTTTATAACTTCTAAAACGTACCTCAGGTTGCGCAGGATGGAGTAGGGTGTAAAGCATGAGCAGTCATTTCGATGTCAATTCCCAATCCAAAAGAAAAGTTTTAAAAATCGAAAGGTTTCAAAATCTACGGCTATGATACCACTTGTGTAACGCCCCCAACTGACCTTCCAAACTTTGGGGCGCGCTACAGTCGTGGTCGACAATTTTCAAATATTTTCACAAATACAAAACAACGGAAGACTTGTAAACAAATGACAAGATAATTTAGAAACGTCATTCATTCATTCACTTTCAAAAGATTTCATCAACATTTGAGAAATAACAGAAGTAAGGAGTTAAATATTTGTTTTCAAAGCATAGCTCCAAAACATTCAAAGGAAACAATATCAGAGAGTGGTGCAGTGGTGTGTAGCGTGGTGGAGATATGCATATGAGGATGCATATCTCAGGATCTATTTTAAAAGCTTTACAAAAATCCTGCAATGCCTTTACATCTCTGCTCCTCCATCCTCGCTTCTTAACCTGCGTATTTTAGAAACAATACGAGGGGCTGAGTACTAATGTACCCGTCGAGACATGCCCGAAAACATACAGTTTAAATATGAAAGCTATGCCATACACACAAATAATCACGGGGTTTTATTGAAATGAACCGTGTTATCCAAAACATTTTATCATACTGCATGCAGGTTCACTCACATGCATCATATCTGTTGTAACTCAAATATTTAATCGATCGAAATAGTACTAAGAAAAATGGTAAATGGACTGAATTATGAGATGAATCAAAAAGTTCCCACTGTTGTCTGCTCCTTCTCATATTTATATTGAAGAATTCTATTACAGGAAAGTAGCTTGATTTTGGGATCAGTTTGGGGGATTACTTCATACTTTAGGTACATCGCTCCTCTTCATGCTGATATTCCTCAATTCTAGCAATTTGTCAATTCTCTGTATGGTAGGTTCACACTTAATTAGTTAGCTTCTAATTGAACATTTTTTTGTTCGGGTCACTCGAAGCCGTTCGATCGATCTGACTTCCCTTTCGTACCACTTTTACACCTCGTATGGGTTGAATGTCTTTATTTGCGTTGTTTCGTGGTATAACAATATAAGTTTACTGTTTTGTAATTGGAAGCTGGCCCAATTCCAAGTTACGATGAACAGCTGGGAATGGACGAGCACTCTACACACTAACGCCAAAAGTGCACTAGTCCCAGAACAATACCTTGAGACTATGATCAATTCGGAAAGAAAGAAGAAGCGATAACCTTGTCCCCCCAAGGCTTCAACACGTCAACTGAACAGCTTGAGCTCATAAACAAAATGAGGTTGCTAGCCTCTAATAACGATTAGTAAGACTAGCTCAAGTATAACCTATACCTGGATCTCATCTCAATAATTAAACTCTCTGAAGACATCAATCAACAGAGGAACATATATGATAGCACAAAACAGTTTTAAGCATAACAATCAGTTTAAAACAAAGCATTTTCACATTTGATTTTTTGAAAACTAAGCGTGAAGCTCGAAAAAGCATTTTACTTTACTGAAATAGTCCCTACCTGTGTTTCGCTTAAAGTAACAAAGATGCTTTCGTTATTCGTGCAGTTGAGTGATCACTAATTTTTTTAATGATTTTTTATAGAGTAGTGACAAGTTAATATTATCGATCCCACGGATATTGTAAAAGCGAACATCTCATATACTGAACCATTTGTTTTTGGTTTGTTGTCTAAGTAAATAAAACTTTGAAGGGGTTTTGAAATTAAAACTAATTTTGCAAGAAATTTAAATTAAAGCAGGGAATTAAAATCGGGTTTTAAAACACTAGAGAAAAGATCAGATTCCAGGGCAAGGTCATGTCAAGGATAGCATGCAAGGGAATTTCATCGATCAATTTAAAATAAAGATTTGGTGAAACATCAGGAAAATATTACAAATTCCAAGGTTTGGCAATTCATAAAGTAGATTATCAATTTCCTATATCCTTTCGGTCTCTAGGAAAATTAACAACTCCTTAAAAACATCAGATTTATTCCTATGGATTAAATTCCTCTTTTCAGACATAATTAAAATCCATATTATCAATTCTTAAATCCACTAATCAATTTTTACTTTTCAGTCTCAAATTAATTAATTATGAAAACCTAATCAAATGGC
>JAPKLW010003266.1:0-29739 GCA_026898455.1 Plectranthus barbatus
CCGTTCACTCTGAAGGTCTTTCCATCTTGTCCGGCTAGTTCAACTACACCGTTCATGAATTGGCTGATTACGGTGTATGGTCCGGACCACTTTGACTGAAGTTTTCCGGGCATGAATCGAAGACGGGATTTGAAGAGGAGAACCTTATCACCTGAAGTGAAGACATGCGAGCGGATCTTTTTTTCATGGAATCTCTTCGCTCGATTCTTGTAGATGACGTTGTTCTCATAGGCCTCGTCCCGAAAGTCTTCTAATTCATTCAGTGTCATGGCGCGGTCTTCTGCGGCTGTCTTCCAATCCAAATTCAATTCTTTCACCGCCCTCCAAGCTTTGTGCTCCATCTCGACAGGAAGGTGACATGACTTTCCGAAGATCAGCTGATACGGAGAAGTCCCGATCGGTGTTTTGTAGGCGGTGCGGTATGCCCAAAGTGCATCATCGAGAACTGCCGCCCAATCCTTTCTTTGCTTGACCGTTTTCTCCAATATCTGCTTGATTTCTCTGTTGGATAATTTCGTCAACCCGTTCCCTTGAGGGTGATATGGAGTGGTGACACGGTGCTTTACTCCGTATCTGGCAAGGAGAGATGAGAGCCATCTGTTGCAAAAGTGTGATCCCCCATCGCTGATCAGGGCTCTCGGTGTTCCGAATCTTGTCATCAGCTTCTTCAGGAACTTGATAACGACTTTGGAGTCGTTGGTGGCTGTCGGAATGGCTTCGACCCACCTCGACACATAATCGACTGCCAACAGGATGTATGTGAATCCTTGCGATTTCGGGAAGGGTCCCATGAAATTGATCCCCCAGACGTCAAATATCTCCACTTCAATCACCGGAGTCTGTGGCATCTCATCCCTCCGCGAGATGTTGCCGGTCCTCTGGCAGCGATCACAGCCTGTTATCCATCCGCGACAGACTTCGTAGATGGAAGGCCAATAGAATCCGCTTGCAAGGATTTTGAAGGCAGTCCGGTTGGCCGAATGGTGTCCACCAGTAGGAGATGAATGGCATGCTTCGAAGATTTTGTGCCACTCGGACTGGGGCACACAGCGGCGAATGACACCGTCAGCACATCTGCGCCACAAGTAGGGATCCTCCCAATAGTAGAATCTGACGTCGTGCAGAAACTTTTTCTTTGCATAAGGGGAGCAATCTGGGGGAAGTACACCGCTGGCCAAGAAGTTGGCGAAATCTGCAAACCACGGGGTTTTGGATTCATACATTTCCTTCATGTCCCTCAAGGCATAGACATGTTCGTCGGGGAATGTCTCTCGGATTATCACTTGCTGATCATCTCCCTTGACTGGCGGTTCTAGCCTCGACAGGTGGTCGGCGATGACATTCTCGCTTCCCTTTATGTCCTTGATCTCCAAGTCGAACTCTTGCAACAATAGAATCCACCGAATCAGTCTGGGCTTGGCATCTTGTTTTGCAAACAAGTACTTGATTGCTGCATGGTCGGTGTAGACAATTGTTTTTGAGCCTATCAGATAAGGCCGGAACTTGTCGAACGCGTACACCACTGCAAGCATCTCCTTTTCTGTCGTGGTGTAGTTGCATTGAGCTGGATTCATACTTTTGCTGGCATATTGGATCACATGGAAGAGTCTTCCTTTCATTTGGCCCAAAGCTGCTCCGACAGCATAATCGCTGGCGTCGCACATCAATGTGAAAGGCTCATCCCAATCTGGTGCAGTCAGGACTGGTGCAGTTACCAGCACTTCTTTCAATCTCTCAAACACTTTCAGGCATTCTTCATCAAACACGAAGGACACATCCTTCTCCAACAAGTTGCATAGTGGCCGGGATACCTTTGAGAAGTCTTTGATGAACCTCCTATAGAATCCTGCATGACCTAGGAAACTTCAGACGGCTTTGACGTTTGTTGGTGGTGGCATCTTCTCAATGGCTATCACTTTGGCTTGATCTACCTCCAATCATTCGGCTAACACTCGATGTCCCAACACGATTCCTTCCCTCACCATGAAATGGCACTTCTCCCAATTGAGGCATAGATTTGTCTCGGTGCATCTCTTGAGTACAGTAGCCAAATTCTGCAAACAAACATCAAATGAGCTACCAAAAACCGAGAAGTCATCCATAAATACCTCCATGATGTCCTCGATCAAGTCGTGGAAGATGGCAATCATGAATCTCTGGAAGGTGGCTGGCGCATTGCATAGTCCAAAGGGCATCCGTCGGTAGGCGAAAACTCCATATGGACAGGTGAATGTCGTCTTGTGTTGATCTTCTGGCGCCACAGCTATTTGATTGTACCCTGAGTAACCATCAAGAAAGCAGTAAAAAGGATAACCAGATAATCTATCTAGCATTTGATCAATGAATGGAAGAGGGTAATGATCCTTGCACGTGGTAGAGTTCAAGGCTCGGTAGTCAATGCAGACTCGCCATCCCGTGATCGGTCTTTGCGCTACTTCCTCTCCATCATCGTTCTTCACAATTTGCATTCCTCCTTTCTTGGCTACTACTTGTGTAGGGCTTACCCACTTGCTGTCGGAAATCGGGTAGATCATGCCATGGTCAAGGAGTTTGAGAACCTCCTTCTTGACAGCCTCTTGCATGATAGGATTCAGACGTCGTTGTGCTTGTCTTTTTGGTTTCGCATCCTCTTCAAGGATGATCTTGTGCATACACAGCGAAGGACTGATCCCTTTGATGTCTCCCAAGGTCCATCCAATGGCGGACTTGTATGTCCGCAAAACTCGTAACAGCTTGTCAAGTTCCCCCTGTGAAAGATAAGCAGAAACGATAACAGGGTAAGTGCTGTCTGAGCCTAGGAATGCATACCTGAGATGTGATGGGAGTGTCTTGAGCTCCAAAATCGGTGGATTTGAGCTAGAGATCGGCTGTCCTGGGATTCCGTCGATCGACGAGGATGCTTCGTCGATCGACGCAGGTGCGATCTTGGCGTCGATCGACGAGACATCAAACTCGGTCGACGCGGGCTTTCTGTAGCAGCTCAGCAGTGATTCTCTTTTAAGTTCTTTCTCTCGGGTGATTTCCTCGAACGCATCTAGTTCCATGACTAGATTCAGGATCTCCTCAGTGGCTTCATCCAGATTTTCAGAAGAGGAGAGGGAATGTTGCAAACAGTTTTCCAGAAAATCCGCCTCACTTTTCAGACAAGTGAAGGGGGATGACATTACCGGGCCGAAGCAGTTGATCATGTGGCATTCTTCCGCGTAGCTCCCATCGTCGTGCCTCTGCATTGCCTTGTAAATCGAGAACATGACGGACTCGTTGTTCACTCGGAATGTCAGCTTGCCGTCTTGGATGTCGATCAATGCCCCTCTGGTTTTCAGAAACGGTCTCCCAAGGATTAGAGGAATATTTCGATCCTCCTCCATATCAAGTACCACAAAATCGGCTGGAATTATGAAATCCTTGACCTTCACCAGCACATCTTCAACAATGCCCCTCGGATAGGAGACTGATCGGTCAGCCATCTGCAGTGAGATCGTCGTGGGCTTGATGTTGCCGATCTTTAGCCGCTTGAAGATTGAAAGCGGCATCAGATTGATTGATGCCCCCGAGTCACAAAGAACCTTTCCGAATGTCTCACCTCCGATGACACAAGAAATTGTGAAAGAACCTGGGTCCTCCCTTTTGATCGGCATCTTCTTTTGGATGATGGCGCTACACTCTTCGAACAGGTTGACCGTCTCATGCTCCACGAATGATCTTTTCTGAGAGACCATGTCTTTCAGAAACTTGATGTACCCGGGCATCTCTTGAAGAGCTTCTACCAATGGAATGTTAATATGCACCTTCTTCATTGTCTCCAGAAATCGTGCATATCTTTCGTTCATCTTGGTCTTGGCAAACCGCTGTGGATACGGCATAGGCGGTTTCTTCATTGGCGGTTGAGGAGCAGCCGTCGATCGACGCTGATCTGGCTCGATTGACGCGTCTTTTGGGGCTCCGTCGATCGACGAGGGTGCTTCGTCGGTCGACGGAGCTTCGCCTGTGGCGGTTTCTGCTTCTTCTTCGGCTTCTTCTTCATCTCGGGCGCCTTTTTCTGATTGTTCAGGCCCTTCATAGGTCTTGCCCCCTCTCAGAGTGATAGCGTTCACTTGATTCCTCTGATTCTGATTCTTGGGATTGACCTGGGTGTTGCTCGGAAGTTGCCCCGGCTTGTGTTTGGTTCCAAGAGCATCGGCGATCTGGCTGACTTGATTTTCAATGATCTGCACATGCTTCTGCACCTGATCGACCTTTGTGTTCACACCAGAGATTTCTTGTTTCAGCTTGGTCACAGTATCTGTGGAGCTTTCCATGAACTTAGCCAAAATCTCCTCGAGATTTGGCTTCTTCTTTTCTATCACTTCTCCATTTTGGACGGCAAATCCCGGTGGTGGTTGCTCTGCAGCTTGAGGGTTTGAGTAAGAGAACCCAGGATGATTCCTTGCGTGATTGTAATTGTAGGGCTGGTTATTCTGTTGATTGTGGTGCTGGTAACCACCTCGATAATTGTTGTGATAACCACCCCTTTGAACGAAGTTCACGTCCGCATTGTTCTCCTCGATTGGCCCCTGCGCTGCTTCAACTGCAGCAACCGTTTTCTCTTGCTTCAGGTTAGCAAATTCTTCCCTGAGCTTTTTCAGCTCGGTTGCCAAATTTGATTGCTCGGCAACTTTTTCCACAGCTTTTTCCACTACTTTCTCTACAGCTTTCACAGGCCGAGTTCGGCTTGTAGACCACCGTTGAGTGTTGTTGGCCATCTTCTGGAAGAACTCCATGGCCTTTTTTCCACTCTTCGTCATGACTGTATCTCCAAGTGTGGTGTCCACCAGTTTGGCTGTCTTATCATTGAGCCCTTCGTAGAACGCCTCAGCTTGTTCTCCTGGCGGAAAACCATGTCCAGGACAGGCTCTCAACAGTTCTTTGAATCTTTCCCATTCTTCACTGAAGCTCTCATCAGGCCTTTGAGCAAATCTGATGATCTCTTTCCGTCTCTGCCTGATAACGGTCGGAGGGAAGAAGTTCCCTAGAAACTCGTTTCTCAATTCGGTCCACGTACTTATGCTTCCTTTGTCTAGTGCAGTGAACCAGGACTGTGCCTTATCCCTTAGAGAGAATGCGAACAGCCGCATTCGGATGGCACTCTTGCTGACTCCTCCAATTTTCACAGTATTGCAGAGCATAATGAATTTGTCCAGATGCGCATAGGGATCCTCGGTAGCTCTTCCTCCGAATTGGTTTTGTTGCACCATCTGTACCAATCCGGTCTTCAGTTCAAAATTGTTGGCATTGATGCCAATCTTGAAGTCTGTCTCCTTGAACCGAGGTTTGTACCTATTCTGCATGGCTTCTTCTTCGTCCTCATCGTCAGATTCCTCTGGAGGAGGATCCTGATTGTCTTCTTCTCCATTGTCGGGATTGTCCTCAAACAGTGGGTTGTCCCTTTCCAAATGGTATTGTTGGATTTGCGCTCTCATAGCTTGGACTTCTTGGAGAAGCAAAGCCTGCTCCTCTGCAGTTAGAACTGGTGGAGGCGGTGGTGCGTTATCTCCCATCGTGTTATTACTTGAGCTTTCCTGAACACGCTTATTCTTTCGGATCTTTCTGCAAGTGGCTTCAATATCCGGGTAATAGTAGAGTGGGTCCTTTCCTTTGGCGCGCGTGCTCATGCACTACCTGTACAGCAAAGGAGGTAGTGAGATACAACTGGAAAAATAAAACAAAACGAACTGAAATTTTGAAAAAGAAACACGAACACGTCGATCGACGAGATGTATGCGTCGATCGACGGAAGTAAAACAGCTTCGTCGATCGAGGCTAGAACGCGTCGATCGACGAGAAAAACAAAAATGCAAGAAAATTCAGAAAAATACGAAAATTACAGCCTAAAGCAATATTTCAATCACAGACTTAATAATAAGATTAATTCTATTCAATCCCCGGCAACGGCGCCAAAATTTGATCACTAAAATTATTAAACAGTGACTTAGCAGAGCTAATAATATAGCGGCAAAGATAAAATTATCGATCCCTCAGGGAAAGAAGTAACGAATAACCTTCAAGTACTAAATCAGGCGTTCTTGAAAATATTGATTAGGAAAATCAGATGAAAAGGTTTTGGTTGTTTTGGAAATCACAATCTTTGCAATTGAAAATTAAACAGGAAATTTGAAAAGCTTTTGAAGTCAAATAAGAGAAGTACAGATTCCAGGGATATCTACCTATCAAGTATGACATGTATGAATGAATCGATTAATTCCCAATTTAATTCCTCTTCATAGTGAAACATCATAAAACTATTACGAACTTCTTTGTCTGACAATTCGTAAAGTAGATTAGTCAATTACCTATCTCCGTTCGGTCTCAAGATAAATTAACTAACTCCAAAAGATCTACAGATTTATTCCTACAATTAATCTCCTTCAGTTACGACAAGAAATCAAATTATATTGTGAAAAACTCTTTCGATTGAAAACTATTACAGTTACGTCTCTAGAATTCAACTAGTAATCCTAAGTTGTGGCCAACATACTTAATAATTATGAATAAAACCAGATTTCACAAACTACGAAGGGAAAGGGAAAATAATTCGATTAATCACAACATGCATACATTGATAGTTCGAAACCCTAGAATCTGAGAAGGGATTTAGCCACACATATTCAGATTAATATTCATCATAGAAAAATACAACCTGAATTGCATAAAAACTGGAATCCGGAAGTCTTCTCGGAGAAACTTGTCTTCAAACATAAAAATTCTTCAACTCTAATATTCTAATAATTGCTCTAACTTTCTCTCTCTAAAAACACATATTCTCCTCTGAAAAATGAATTATACACGAGTATTTATAATGATGAAAGATGTATCTAGCATTATCTAGGATTAGATATGCATCTATCTCCAAATCAGATGAGAAACAGGATTTCCGCATGCGCGTCGACCGCGTCTGATCTTCGTCGATCGCGTCTCAACATCTTTCCTCATCGACCGCGTCTGAATGGCGTCGGTCGACGAAGCCTTCTTCTTCCGTCGATCGCTTGACCATCAACATGCCTCGTCGATCGACTAAGGGCCATCGTCGATCGACGAGGTCTCGAACACTGGCTCCTGATTCCTCTGTTTTTCGACTAGAAACCTGCACGATTCATCAAACACAACATTCCAAGTACAAAAACCAACTCATGCACGAAAACAAGTACAAAAACGATCTAAACAGTACACAATCAGTCAAAGAACAATAAGATAAGTTGGTGAAAATCCTAACTTATCAACCATGTGTATCATTGTCGACAGAGGAAGGGAAGGAATACGTCCGTTGTCGGCCATGGAGAAGGAGAGAGACACGGCCGAAATAAAAACTAGGGTTAGGGTTTGCCTATATTTTTGGCTGATACCATGTGATAATCAAAGAAATCTTTATTTCACTTTATTTGAATAATGTTTGAGTACATATTTATAGAGTACAGAATGGAAAATATACGATTAAATAAACTAAAGTTACAGAAAGATATGAAAATATCTAAAGATATCTAACAGAAAGATTCATACTTATCAACAGCTACCTGGAGCTTGTTGCGTTTCATCTGGTTGGTCTCCTGGGAAGATTCACAGACATAATCCCACATTTGTTTGGTTGTATCAAAGTCTAATGCTTTGTCTACCATTAACGGCGATAAAGAGTCAAGGATCAACTTCTTTGCTAAGTGCTCCAACTGAGCTCTCTTTTTGTCCTCCGTTGTATATTCATCAAACTTCTTCTCGATCATCTGCAGAGGTCTCGATTGACCTTCAGCGACTGGACCGACGAAGGGGTTGACCTTCATAATCCTTATGGGACCTTTGGTGAGAACATTCACCATCTCTGGATGTATGCTCTGGAGCTAGATAGTGGTCATCTTCTGCCATGAATTGAACTTCTCCTTGGTATACTTTGGCAAAGTATGATTCATCTCGACAAGCTTAGAGTTCCTGAGCTAGATCAACAAAAGAACAAAATACCAGTGCAAGGAAAGAACACAGATCTGGTCTTAAAGCGACTCAGAAGCAGTCGGTCGTTCGACCTACCGCTCTGATACCACTTGTTGGTCCCAGATCAGAGTCGTCGTGGTGAATAGCAACTAACACACGAATGCAGCGGAATATTAAGAATTATCTTGCACTTAAGTTCTTGTCAAAATATGTTTAGCTCGGACTCGTTCTTAGGGTTTCTTACAGGTAGATACTCTAGCAACTGTCGTTGCTAGGTTTCAAGTCACCACAATCAAACAATAAGCAATAAAACAGTAAAGAACACACAAGATTTATATTGGTTCGATCTTAAAGATCTACGTCCACTCCTCGGTCGTATCACTGAGAATTTCACTAAAAAGATATTTGAAGTACAAGGAATCACCTATCTCTTGTAGCAGGTAGTGAGCTTTCGACCTAGCCACTACAAAGCTATCCTCCGATGCTTCAATCTTTCAGGGCAGCAGCTACTGCCAAGTCAAGGGCGCACCTTCGTAAAACTTGTCCTTCGTTGTAATGGAGGTTTTATAGTTCTCTCCTGAACTTTGTCTAATTTTGGCAATAGCCCGTCGGAGTCAATCCCTTTTCAGAGAAGTGACTGCTGGATGCTTCCTAGTATGGAAGGTATCCCAATGATTGGATTCTTGAACAAAGTCAAGAAATCTCTTTAAGATAGTGTCAGATATTCAATGGGGGACACTATGGTTGTTGAGAGCTTTGAATACTTCTCTTTAAGAGGGCTCTCAACTGACTACTCTCTCTTTTGCTTTGTTCACTTTTGTCAAAGGAATCTTTGTTCGCTTTTTCGATTGTTCAAGTGTTTTGAATGTGCGAGTAGTATGAGCAGTAGTAGTCTTAGTGTCTTCTCTCTGTTGGACTTCTCTTTTATATCTGGAAATTCAAACTTTGAATCTCCAGACCCGTTAGACACAACGGTCTTCTCCGTCCAAAATGGTTACTTGCTTTTTCTTCCTTTCCGGCGTCGTACAGTACCTTTTTACCTACTTCGGGTAAGGCTTTCGTCCTTTGTTGTACCTTTTGTCAGAACGGGCATCTTTAGCAAGTGTTTGCTAAGTATTTCCTTGCTTAGCGTTCTATCGGAGAATGCTGGAAATACTCTACTAAGCCTCTTGATTGCTGAGCTCTTCTTAGCAATCTGCTAAGTCTTTTGGTTGCTGAGCTCCTCTAGCAATCTGCTAATCACTAGCGAATGCTGAGCATTCTGCTATTACTTGATATTCTTGCTTCTGATTGCTATAGCTTTTAGCAATCTCTTCCATAGTAGCGAATGCTAACACCTATAGCATTCTGCTAGATCTTTACTGTAGTAGCGAATTCCGCTATCTTCATTCTGCTGACTGCTAAGCGAATGCTCCTAGCAGTCTCTTCTTTTCAGCATATGATTGTTAGCATCTTAGCAATCACTCTTCTTAGCACATGACTACTTTCTTCCTTAGCAGTCATCCTTGTCTGCTGACTTCTCTAGCAGCTACCATCTGCTGAGAACACTTCTAGCAATCTAATCTATTACAACTCGATATTTTTCCTAAACAGGACTTACACGTGAGTTGCTAGACTATGCTAGACTACAACAATGATCGACCAAACTACTAAAGCTTTGATTCAACAAAACCTTTTACAAATTTGATCTTAGGGAGAATTAAAACATAATTCCCAACATCTACAATTTACGTTGCTTTTGTGCATTCATTTTTAATTTATTAAAGAAAGAAAAAACACATTTAGTTTATATTATACATATTTTTGAAGTTCAACATATAATGACATATGGTGATAGTATTTGTGATATATAATGATAGTCCATAAACTATATAATGCAGGTCTTTGCTTTGTTTGATGAAACCTACTACTTTAAATTATTACACATGTTAGTAATATTTGTATATTCATGTGAAATTAGAGGGATAATATATAATGATAGTATTTTATCTATATAATGATAGTTTGTGAACTCTATAATGCATGTACGTGGTATGTGTATTAAGAAGGTTATAATTTAAGGGCGAATTTTAATTATAAGCGAAAAGACTAAACTGCCCAATAATGCAGGTTTTTTGAGAAAAAATGACCGCTTTTTTTTTTATGAGATCTGGACCATTTATTCAGAAAGATCTACGGTTGTGATTGGTTCTTATTTCTTATGATAAGAGGGGTTCTCACTAAATCGCATCCCTATATATATTACTCCCTCTGTCCCATTGAAGTAGTCCCGCTTTCCTTTTTTGTTTGTCCCATAGAATAGTCTCATTTTCCTAAAATGACAAACTTTTTCACACTCACCAATAAAATATTAATTCCACTACACTCACAACCCTGAATTTCCGTGCCGAAAAAAAATGGGACTACTTCACCGGGACGGAGGAAGTATTAAATATTTCCGGACCTACGGGCCGACCTGCAATCCACCTACTTGGCTCAGCCCGTTCGGGCCACCAACCCGTTCGGTTAAAAATAATTTCAGGTTGAAAATTTTTAACCCTAACCCGCATTTTAGCCCACCGGTTTCGGGCTGACCCATCGATTTCAGACTTTATTGACATCCCTAACCACAACTATGAATTGAGTGAATGACACCATAAGCTTAATGATTACTACAAATCACGATCAAAGTTGGAGGAACATCACCAAACCACAATGAGGAGGTGAAAAGCCAAATATGCCAGATTGCGGCAAGTCATAAGAAAGGGGAATGTCAGAATATATATATCTAGGAATAATGCTGCATACCAAATTTTGAAGACAAATTCACTGCATTGAACTCGATTGTGAGGAAAAATAATTGTGTACATGGGGAGAGTTGAGTTGAAGATAATGAATGAATGTAGCATATGTACTTGAATAGCAGTATTGTTCGTGTATCTAATTGAACACCCGGTCCACTATGGTTTCACCGAGTCCGAAGCGTCGGACTCCAGCACCGGCACAATTGCTGATGATAATTCTATATGAGAAACCCTCACTGCACCAATCAGCCGCTCCGGCAACTCCTCTGTGCTGTTTGCCTGTCCATTGTGCCAAGTTACACATTTTCATATCACACACCCGGATTTTACTACACATCATGCATTTCATTATATCTCATACCCTAATTACCACCTTATTTACCATCCCACATTTTTTAACAATAATAAATTAATTTAAACTCACACACTCACATGTCTCGGGAAGCTCGAACTCCTAACCACTTGCAAGGTACTTTCACCACTACACTCGAGTATAGGACCACAATCCAACTTTTTTTTTTAATAGTAATACATTAATTAAACACACCCACCCGCTCATATACTCAAATGTCCTTAGAAAGCTCAAACTCATGACCTCTCAGTCACAGGCAAAGTACTTTGACCACTACATCCCGAGCGAAGGGACTACAATCCAACTTTTACCCACGTAAAATGTACACACCTAATGGCAGAACTAATGTTTTGCACTCTCTCTCTCTCTCTCTCTCTCATGTGATTTAACTACTAAATTAGAAATTATTGTAAGACATCATCTTATTTACTAATTATTATTGTTATTTACTATTGGAAGTTATATACTAGTTCACAACACTTACAGCCCCTAAAAATCAATACCCTTGTGAGGATTTCCAAGACACAATTGCTGAAAAAAGAAGGCACACATATGTGGGGCAAAAGTCCATCGCATTAGTTTTTCTTTGCAAATCAAGTTCATACTTATATTCCTCCAAAGTTACTTCCCCAAATCACATGAGCTATTGCCAGTTGAGATTTAAATACCTGCACAAGAAAAGCCATGTCAACCACAAGTGTTGTAATAACGCCAACCACTAGCCCAAGGACTCCATTTGCCACAGTGGAAGAACCAATATCAACATCAACCTACAGAGGAGAGAGAGAGAGAGAGAGGAAAAGCAAAAATAAAAACAAAAAGACCCAAGTGGTGATATCAGTCAAGAGAGGTAAACCTGCAACTCTGCTCCAGTGTAGTTTTAAGTACATACTAAAAGTAATAAGTAATAAAAAAATCATACTTCCAAATACTTGGGACCACGGATATAATTGCAATCAACTGCTTTCCCCAGTAGACAAGGGGTGCTGCCAACACTCTGACGTACAATCCAAGAACCCTACATGATTTGTTATATTAATAAAACTTGATATGTAATGGATTTCAAAGAGACAAGCATAAAGTTTTCAATTCTCTGGCACAAGGACTCCTAGTTTCAAATAAGGCACCATAATTGTTAGTATGACCTTCACCATTTCTCTTTTTCCTTTTTTATTTTTCAAAAAAAGTCCTGACCCTTGAAATATGCCAAATAAGCCTCCTCAACATTCAACATTTTTCAAAATTGTAACTGATAAAAAATCATCACATTCCATCGTTGGCATGACAAATTTTTTGTTGAGTTTTCCACCTCATTCTTTAAACAGAATCCACATACACGCGATTACACGCAGGACTTCCATGTAACACGACGAAAATTTGATGCTGGATTTTTCATCCCGTGACATTTAAAACAATTTGAAAGGTGAGATCTCTTCTGCATATTTAAAAGGTTGGGGGATCTTTTAGAACAACAGGAGCTATGTACCCTTCTGATATCTCAAATTATATTTCTTCATAACAATAATCATCTAAACCTCAAAAAAGTTGGCATTCATGGTGAAAAAGGACGTTGTAGGAGGGCTTTCTAAGATAATATGTCTGAATATATGAGTTATAGGCAGACAGGTCATTCAACTAATTATGGGAAATCTAAAATAGGCAGAGTCTGTGCTATACCCCTACAGGTAGTACCTTCTCCTCTCTATCAAATGGGTTTTTTTTAAAAAATAAAAAAAAATAGGCAGAGTCTGTGCTATACCCCTACAGGTAGTACCTTCTCCTCTCTATCAAATGGGTTTTTTTAAAAAAATAAAAAAAATGGGTAGCACAGAACCCTCCCATAGAATGTGAATATGTTACTTGAAAGAAAAGAGTGCTCATAAATAAGAGGAAGTGTAATAAATTTCTCCATGTTTTTAGAGTAACAAGAGCAGAGAGTTTTTATGGCATTGGATTACTACAGAAGTCAATGCCAACGATACATGAACTTTAATAATAAGTATATCACTATATGTGGGGGATTCTATGCTGGCCAAAAAGAAGAATATTCAGCAGGTAACTAATATCAGTTACTGCATAAGAAACTTTCCTGGCCTGAAAGAAGTACTAGTTGCTAAACATTGAACAGAATTGGTTCTTAAACATGTGTTTAGCATTATACAATTGTAGTTCCTGACCAAAGGGCATGAAAATTCGCTTGGAAATGGATAAAGAAAAGCTACCTTCGGTACTGATGGAATAAGCTTCAGTCTACTATTGCGAAACTCATCATCCCCATCAACAAACCTCTGCAAAAGAGTTCCCGGTACTAGTTCCTTGGCCACAAAATAAAACACCATGCTGTAGTGTGTTGATCCAGGTACCTAGGAGAAAGGAAACTTAATAAATGTTCAAACAACCAGATAAACTACTAGGAGGGAAATCAGAAACATAACTAACTTACTTGTAGATTAAAAACAATAGAGAAAAGCCCTCTATCGGATGCGACCTAAAGGAAAACACAAACAGTGTTAGTTAAACTAAAAGATTGATCAAATTGTAATATTAATATGTTCATAAGTTTGTATTATCAGAAGAGATCAGATTTACTGAAAAAATAGCCAACCACAGAATCTCACCTGTGCTGCACAACCTGATCGCCTAGCAACATGATCCATTCTTTTCACATCTTTAAACCAATCAACAGCAACAAGATCCATAAGATGTTTGCCTGCAGGAATCTTCAAAAAAGTGTTGCACAAATTCCATAGGACTTAGTCAAGCAAATTTAGGCAACCTAAATTGCAATCAGAATGTATCAGCAACAAAACAGAAACTACTAATTACTTTTGATTTGTCAAAACAGAACCGCTTGCTACGAACTCTGAAGTTGTTTCCATCAGACAATGTCCAACAGTTACGAGCCTTATCATGATCATCAAGGCGAAGGTTACCAGAGAAAATGGACAAATCTATTTGGTCTATAGATTCTTCTTCTGAAAAAAGAAAATTATTTTGAGTGAATTGCAGGGCAACAAAAGAAGACTCCATATAAATGGATGAAGCATTAAATTAGACAAATACCAGTTCTCCTGTCTTCAACCTCCACGGCAGAGGGCATAGTCTGTATATGTTAGAGAAAACCAAACATAAGTACAAACCCTAACTAAATATTATAGAAACACAAGTACTAAAGGGACCTCTTGATCAGCCTGAAGGTCGTCATCTTCATCAGAGTATTCATCCATCAGAACGGCATTCCTATTTGCTGCATGGATTTGATCAAGTGAATGACTGTGGTGATGAGCATAAGATGACTGGAGCTTCTTGCTCCTCTTTGAGGAGCTAGATACTGATGTCATATTGACCATAACAGGAATTCGAGGAGCCACTGGTCTTTCATCAGTTTGTGAAAAATATTCTCTCAATCCTATAACATTAGAAACTTAAAAATCATATCTACAGCTGTAAACAAAATTCACACAACAAAACTCTAAGATTAAAGATCAGGGTCAAGAAAAATCCATGTACTATTTAAACCCTAGAGAGGCAGTGTAACGACCTGATATACCCCGTTTATCAAGCATGTCTTGAGCAGGTTAGCAACAAAAGTTGTCAAAGAAACGATTTGCAGAGCACACAAGCATTTATTCTTAGAATTTTTTCCTTTTAACTGGGAAGTGATATATATTCAAGCATAATTACATAACATTTTTAAATACATGAAGTATATTGAGGAATTGAAGCAGGGACCAAACGGATGCAATACTGATGCAAGACAAAACTAGTCAATCCTTAACTGTAAATAGCACCACCAAATTGAACATAGTTTCACTTATATGAGCACTTCAGAAAGATTTAAGAAGCAGAAAAAATTAATTCAAAATGTGCAAAAGGTAAAATCCACATCTCAATATTTTATAAAAGATAAAATCTCACCCGCAACACTATTTAACATTTGAAGGAGACAATGTTGCTGAAATGATGATACATAGCCCACTCCCCAGCCTTTTAGATCTATTTGCATGAGATGCTGGACCTGTGTTCTGGGCCTCCCATTACGAGGTTTTAGAGGTGAAATATTGTACCCTCCACCTGCAATTGGTTCAGATGAATATTTCTTCATGGATATAATGTATATTGAATATTGTAAAACATCCATTCATTTGGATAACATAGATTCAAACTGATTTTGGAAATAACTGTGTTATATAGCACAAAAAAATCTAAGTTGAATTTACTTTCAATATGGGCTCGCACAAATCCAGGTTGAGGACCACAATTCTCATGCTCCCTAGAACGGAATAGCACGACTGCAAAGTAACATGGATGAAACCAAATAAATTTGCGCACTACAAAAACTATAAACAACACGTAAAAGACGAAAGGCACTCAAATTTTTACCATAACTCCCATCATCATTCCGACGCCAATAGCGTACATAGCAGAGGTCGCGAGGCCATACAAACCTGTAATTGGTTACAGCAGGATGAATGACTCTTGACCACATATCATGCATATGCATTTAAAGAATATAATATATATGAACAACTTTTTTGGTGAGGCTATTGAACTATACAAGCAATGTAATTTCAGCAGAAAATTGAACATAATGATGTTCACTGGCAGAAATTTATCTTAGTGAGAAATTAAAAAGAAATTACTAGATCGACTAAGCCTATTAAGAACACAATATTAGATAAGGCAAAACGGAATAAAAACTAAGGTCCAATCTCGAGTTGCAGCTAGATCAAGCAATCTATTTTTTAACACATGAATGCTAGAACTAAAGGACAGTGAATCAAACACAGAAACAGAGATAGAAGACTAGCATAATGAAAGAAGTATAAAAAATAATCATATATAAGTATCATATCATTAAGAAGTAGCTTAATCTAAAACCAAGCCGCTTGGTCTAGTAAGTACAGAAATTCCAATCTCAGCCAGCCTGGCTTGCAAATGGCGCTGAAGAAAATGTAAATATTAAAACATTTTAAAAGGTAAATATGAGAAGGGCACATTACAGCGGGAACCAATCTAATTGAAGCCTGTGGTAAAGTAAAGCTGTATGTCCATCTACTTCTTCGACTAAGCTACCATACTGGAAACTGCAATCCCACCTATATGCATAATAGGATTCCATTAAAGTTGAAGAATAGAAGTTGTAAGTACTAATCTACACATTGTACTGCAAATGCGAATTGTGACGTGCAGAATTTTTTTTCCTTTCAAATGCCTGCAAAATATGACTGCCTCTGCATACCGACAGCAGTTTAATAAAGTGCAATCTTTAATAGAGAAGGAAAGACATCCAAAAAACAATTTAAGCAAATAATGAAAGTTTTCTACACCAGAGAAATATCCTTGAAGAGCATTTACATAAAGTAACAATACTCTCTTCTTGTAAACAGTACCTTTTTCAACTATAAATATTACCCATCACATACCACTTTCAGCAGACAACACTGAAGCACATAAATTGAGAATTAAAAGGGACTTACTCGCATCGTGTTGTGTCCATGCTCATTATTAGTTCAAATATTTCTTCACAAGTTGCTTCCACAACCCCAACAGCTTTCATTGCTCTACTACAGCTCTTTGGCTACATAAATAAACTTGTTAGGAACAAAGGCTTGAAATTCGCCACATCAAGCAAAGAAAAATCCACTTAATCAATATGTTGACATTGCAGCATAATTAAAACACATTCTTACCAGAAAGTCCACTTCATCAAGCTCCTCAAAAATTCGAAGACCTAAAAGGTTAACATATGGCAAATGAGCATCGAGAAAATGCAATATTCGCATAAAGAAAATGATTAATCAAGACTTTGTTATTCTATACATTAACTACTAAACCCATCTATCAAATTAATGTAAGCTAGAAACTAGCACACCATTTTGGCACTGGAGAAGACGCCAATACTTTCTAGAAAATGCCTGGTTATTTGAATTCTGATTAGCCAAATCAGAATCAAATTCCTTTGTCCAGTCAAAAACTGACTCAGGGGGGCCTGCCAGTAAAGATTAGTTAAGTTTCCGTAATGAAAATGAATCCATGGAATCTGAAAGGACAAGTTGACGAGGTAAGACCATTTCCTATTGTTGTTCTACGTAGCAAACTTCGATGAGAATTATCTTCATCTTCTGCAGCACTAAACCTGCAGAAGAAAAATAATACCACAAAGTCGCATGGTTAGAGCAATCAGATTTATTATGCATGGAGAAGACCTCAAATATTCAATGTATAATATAATAACAATTGTTAAGGATGGAAGAAATTACATCATGAGGAAGTTCAGGTAAGTTTATGCACACAAGCAACATTAACCAACATCAAAGAAGCATTTAAATGTGTGATTACTAATGTAAATATACATTATTGGTATTAAATTTTGGTTTAAAAAAGCTTCAATAAATTCATTTGAGAATGGTTTTGTGCAAAAACAACACATTGAGAAAAAGATAATGTTGATTTACTAAGGAAAAGGAAAGGAAAAAATGATGAATGACCCTCAAAGACCTAGAAGATCAGATTAGACAGATAACTGAGAAGAAGTAACCAAGAGAATAGAAGTAGTTAGGCATTCTTAATCCCATTTCCTTAGAATTTCATAGAAACTGGAATAATTGATTTTCAGAAAGGTCCACAAAAATCCAAGCCTTAGAAATCTCCAGAATTTCAGCAAAGGTTTGGGTTCCCAACGCTAAATCTCCAGAATCATACAAAAAATTGAGATAGGTTTCCATTCTAACAATTCACACTGAGCTTTGAAGTCTGATGAATTGGTTTTATTCATAAGGGAGATGAAGTCCAAATTGTTAGAAAATAGTGCAGATATCTTCGCCAAAAATCTGACAAATACTGTTTTGTTTCCCTCTAATCAACAAATCATTTGAAGCCACCCTCTATTTAGATCTGAAGTGCAAGTTCCAACAGCACCACTCATAATTGCAAAAGGGACATGTAATCTGCATGTTACCCATGGTTAGGAAGAAAATCAGCAAAACAACAACATTCCTGCTATGTGCTATCTGAACCAATGCCCCTTGAAAGGGTTAGCCTTCCACTAAAAACAATTGTCCTCAGATACAAAGCAGCTCCACAAGACCACAAAAATTGCCCTCAATTATGCTTAATGGAAAAAAAATGGAAAAACAGAAATGAAGATTTTGCTGGTATCTAGAATATAAATTAGTATTAGAAAGTTGGTCTTTTGCATGAACAAGTTAACAAAGTCCTCGCGTCATCGACATATTACTCTATGAAAGCATTGGCACAAGATTCCCTGCTTATAATTACAGATTAAGCATACAAAAGCCATATTCAAATATACTTACTGGCTATCATGTTCTGATGATGAAGCATTCCTCTCATTATCCACACCAGATTTATATTCAAAAGAAAGGTATTTGTTACCATTAGTAGCTTGAGATTCTTGATGCTGCAAGTCACAACAACTTTCAGTCAGCAATTTTCTAATTAAAACACAGTGAAGAATGGCATCCCAAAAGATGGCAACAAGATGAGAACCTGATCAATAACAGATTCAATTTGCTCCTTCCAAATGAGCGCCTCCTGAATGTTGAAAGCTGCCATCTGAAGCCAGGCTATCAATATTTAAAACAGAGAGGCTTCCCAAATAAAGCATAGACTACAAAGATAAATGAACGAAGAACTATTTGGAGCAAGTTCAAACAGAGATTACATACTTGCATGCAAAATATATGTAGCTCACTACAGTTCAAGTGTTCAGCAACTATTAAGTTGTGCATATAAATGCCAAAATCATTCCTCATGAGCATTTTGAGCTTGAATGTCAAATAAACTAGAAGCACCATGGTCATTCATTTATGGAGATGCACGTGTCCCAAGCAAAACATGTCATAGTCAAATAATGTATCATATGCAGAGGTGCTTTAACAATAATCACATACTAAAAAGACTTCACTGGGTGTCCCTGACATTTTAACAAATTAATAGACTGAAAATAATTGAAGTAAATGGAATAACAGAAGTAAAGAGAGTAAATGTTTAAACACACAAAAGGTAACACAGAAAATATGCCATATGAGAATAACATAATTGTTTCAAAGGTAACAGAAAATGTGAGAGAAAACAAGTTAATGGTTCCTAATATTTTCTGCATGTAAGTTCAACCAGTTGCTACCATACATGTATGGAAAACAAATTTATAAAATAAGATTCCTAATGACATGCTGGCAAAGTAATTATGTTGCACATATAACAATTGGAAAACGGTCATATTAAAAAATAACGCACCGTAATTCGATTGTACTTCTCTTTCTTGTCGTAAATAGACAGAACGTAAACCATCTGCCAAATGTCAGCACTTGTAAGCAAACTAATAAAAACATCAAAACTATCACTCAAATCTACATCACCAAAGTTTATTCAGCTAACTGCACAAATAGTGCATATGTGCCAAAAGTAAAAGGCTCTTAAAAGGCCAAAGAGAGCTGGGGCTAATAATTCCAGAATGTAGACAAAAGCAGCAACTATTATCAATTTTATGACAAACCAACTAAAAATTGCAGAAAAATAGTAAACCTAGCTAGAAAGCATTTACATATGATGTTGGATACTAACAATAAACTTTTTCTATTCAAAAAACATTGTTGGTTGCCGCTGAATGTGATGGTATTTGTTTATTTAAAGCACTTAATCAAGCAAATTATCTTTCACTCATCACCATTCTATCATGAAGTCTAGCAAAATTCTCACACTCAGAGCAAAACTATAAGAAAATGGGATGTGATACACTGAGAGCAGGTTTATAGTAAAAAAATATGACACTCCACCACGCACATCTTGAGGCTCTGACAACTAAGAGATAAGCTAGTAATTCAGAGCTACAAGAAACTCATAATTAACAAAAAGAAAAAATGGAAGCAGGCTACCCAAATTTTATTTCTGAATGCCATGGATTGGAATTATTTAAAAATAGCAATATTATGAGCAAAACTGAATGTTTATAAACAATGATGTATCCAGAGATTTAGTGCAGAGGGATGAAAAATAACACGACCATCAACTCAGCTTTGACTTTTTTTCCAAGCATTTACTCAAGTCAACTCCTCAGGTTACCAAGTACGTAGTATATGACATTTCCCACTACTTTTCTCTTTCATTAATCATTGGGCAAACTTGTCAATTATATCATCCTCAGTTTGCCTTAGTGAAGGACTCAGCTATTATGTGCAAATTACGTCACACGCCAACTAAGAAAGAGTGATATAGGAAAAGTGATGGATCATTAATCCATTATATTAATTTAATTTTAGGTACCATTCATTCATTCTTTAAGTAGTAGATATTTAATTATCAAAAACATGCGAATTTACAGATTATTTCGATTGAACAACCAATGCATTTTATAGAGGGGCTTCCTCCCACACCAATATTTTAGCATGCCACTAAACTAAAACCACAAGGAAGCTTAAAACTAGTGTTGTCGTTTTAGGGAAGGACTCAAGTTGCCTGATGTGATAAAACAAACTAAAGCACAAGGGTGTTATTATGTTCAAATAACTGAAACAATGATAACTTGAACAAAATAATCCAAGAACAAATGTGCCACTATTTTTGGTAAGTCTCCTGTCAGTGCGAAACAGCACTTGCTGTTTACACAGAAATGCTAGACCAAATCACAAAAGCATACAACATACTATTTGGTAAGGGAATAAAAAGATAAAAATGTCAATTTAGCTTACATGTCCATGATGAGTCTTCAGTCCTCGGTCCTCCACCCTACAGTTTCCATCTATAAGAAGCGTCTTGTTAGGCACCTTAGCACACGAGATAGAGAAGAAAAACAAATAAGTTAGTCTACAAAACTATTTAACCGAGTACCTCGGTCATAATCAATATAAATGACAAATAGTTTCTCTCTGAAAAAGAGAAAATATTTGGCTAGCTGAGAGTCATATTAACTAGGCAGTAGTATTTCCTTTCGCATTTGAACTGCACTAAGCAAAACCATCCGTAATTCATTAAGACACGTGACCTTGTTCGCAGTGGACTTAAGAAATTCATATCACAGTAGTCGCAATCTCCAATAGCTCCAACAATAAATATAAAATATGAACGGAAAAGAATCAATAGAAATAAATTTACCACATTGTCTTGGGGTTTCTTCTTATAATACGCCAGCAATCTCGACTCAAGCACAAAATATCGCATGTGAATAAATGATCTTCCAATCTTCCTGCGTCCATACCTCACCATCCATCCTTCATATACCACCTTCGAGTTTGACATCTCTGAAATCTGCCCAACTTTCTGGGGACTATTCTCAGACCCTGTACACCTTCTTAATCTAGGAGTAAAATCTCGGGGTATTCTTCAAAGTCCCAGCAACAAACACAAAATAATTATGGAAGCTCAGAAGTACTCTCCACTTCCGTAAAGTTAATATAACCAATGCTGCTCCACATGAATCATCACAGTTGATGAAAATATGCGAAGGCCCCGATCTTCGAAAAATGAAGAAAATTTAAATTAGAAGGAAAAAAAAAAACTATTCGCTATATCATAAAATCAATCTCTCGAGTCTTCAACAGTAAAACCTTCAAAAATATAACCACATAAACACGAAATTGACCCCAATTCCGGTCAAAAACCGCCCCAACTGATCACCGATCGACTCCAAAACCAGCGATCTGCTTCTGCAGAGTCCAGAAACGCCGAAAAAAATGTCAAACCAGATACAATACTTCGCGGTGCTGGTGCAAGGACACACATTGAAGCACGTCATAAATAAGAAAAACCACTAAACATACGCAAATTCTAACCAAAGAAAGAAGTACACAGTGGAGAGAGAAAGATAGATTCGGCCAATACATTAGTGAGCGCGCGTGCCAGAATCTTCATAATTCACCACTTCAGCAATAAACACAGGCACATCTGCAATTAAATGCTACCATGAATGAATGATCTTAATGAGATAGAAACACACGCCTATATTCGTATGCGCAGAGAGAGAAGTTGGTGGAGAGAGCGGGAATTGGGGAAGCTAATTTTACCGTTAGTGATCTGAATCTTCTCAGGCCACCGAATTTATGAAACGCGCAGTGGAAAAAAACGCCGGCAAGTTCAGGGGGAGTTTGAAAAGCAGAGGACAAAACGAGAAATTAGAGAGAAAAAAAAAATGAATATACTACGAATTTTTTGTTTTTTGTTTTTTGTTTTTTGACTTTGTTTTTTTTGGGTGGAAATGCAGTGGGATTAACAAAGGAAATTAATTTTAAATTGAGGAGTCGAGAGTGGACTGCGTTTTTTGTCTTTATGTGGAAGGATTATTTTCTCATGAAAATTAAAGATTCGGGTATACGTAATTACAAATATTAATTGAGGTTTACTTATAAATTTGCTTCGTTGTTTAAAGAAAATTTAAAAAGTGTGATTAATTATGTCCACGCCGTCTTTCTCTTGAATTTATTTACATAATCAATATGAAAGATATTGACAAATTATCATGCATCTACGCCAATAATTATTTAATTCTACATTATTATTATTATTATTAACAAAAATTCAAACAATGTGATTTTGAGAAATCATCTGATGTCATAACCATTTTAAATTAGGGCTGGCAATTTCTGACACAACACGATAACATGACACGAACTCGCACGATAATATTCGGGTTAAACACGACATGATGCGACACGACACGACACGAACACGATAATTATCTGTTAAGAATCTGATAATTACAAGTTTAAACGATAATTACCTGTTAACACGAAAGGATTATTACCTGTTAACACGATATTGACACGAATCTGACACGAAGACGACACGAACAAGAAAATCTTTTAAGAAATAAATAATGGATAACACAAACACGACACGACACAAACACGATATAATTATCGGATAACACAATACATCATTATCATATAACATGATCCGACACGAACACAACACGAACACGACACGAAATCTTGTGCTCTTAACGAGTCGACACGAACACGATAATGACCCAACACGGACGAATTTCCAGCCCTATTTTAAATGTTAAGCAGCTCCTAGCATAATCGATAAATACATATTCAACAATCTAGACGGATTCTAGTGTGCAAATTAGGTGGGTTAGTCGCCCGAATTTCTATTTTTTAAAATTAAGATTTATGTATACATATTTAGTTATTATTTATATATTTGGAAAAAAATAGTTAATTGATTATGCTCCATCTAAAAATCATTTAGACGTCGTTAGGAATAGCCAAAGAGCCCGACAAAGGCTAGTGAATTTTTAAATTATGATTTGATATGAAATTTAAAATTACGTATAAATAATATAAAAAAACCCATAACAAATCTTTTTATATTAATAGTAGTACGGCAATTAAATTTTAGGCTCGACTCGGATACTATTAAGATGCGGCATCCGACATATCTCTGCTGCAAAATTACTTCAATTTTGATATATCTGAAAATTTCTTTTTCAAATTTTTGCATACCAAACAATCAACAACAAATTCCCCAAGTCTTGATAATAATTATCACTGAGAATGATATTTCAACCCATTTTATTGTGACTACTAAAACTTATGCTAAGACTATAAATAGATAAATCAAATTAAATAGTTATAAAATTTTTAATTTAGCTAATGAATCACTATGATGAAGGTAAGTAATGCAGCACATCATGAAAGTTTTACTTTGTGAAATGATGGTTTATCTCTTCACAGATTATATTGGCAACTAGCATAATATATGAAAATAACGATAAATCATACAATTTAATACTAATACAAGATGACTGAATTTCTCCCTACAAAATCGGTTTGTAAGGAGAGGGGAGCTTCACTATTACTCCGTATATAGTAGTACATTCTCAGGTCCATGCCGATGTGGAATAATTCAACACATTCCAATTTAAATTAGCTTATTCCAATCGAAACATGCTATGCACAAATCATCATTTTAATATATTTGTGTGTTCTGTTGAGGTTCGATTTCACGAGAAAAATGGAGCCCTTAGAACTTGTAAAGAAGCAACAAATAACAAAGGAATAAATAGGAGAAATCAAGAAATAACCGTAATGATTGAGCAAATATGAGTGCAAAAGGAGCGTAGATTAATTTGAATTTAATGCGTAATGTGGTACAATTTCGACAGAGTTTCGGTAAGGTAAAAATATGAAAGAAAATCCCCCTGAAAAATGAGCTCCCAGCCCCCATTTATAGACAGGATAAGGGCTGGGGCGGTTCCTAACTCCTAGAGGTCGAGCCCTAACGGCTCGCCGCTTTTCCCGGGCGGTTGCGTGTTTTTCGGGTTCGGTTGAGACCTTCTCCAACGTTCGCGCGCCGCCATTGGGCTAGGGTTTCTGTGCATTGCGGGCCTCGGTGTCGACCCTCTAGGCTCCTCGATATTAAGGGGCTTAGAGCCTCGGTGTCGATCCTCTTACTTGAACGAATTCTGGACTGCAAGGGTTCTTGTCGTGTTGGGCATGTAGACTTGGGCCGATCTTCTCTTAATGGGCCTGGGCCGTGGGCCTGGACCTAACATGTTCCATACCAAATGTGTGCCAGGTAAAATTGATTACAATCGAAATGCTTCACAAAAATATAGTTGCAAACCGTCTACTGTCTAGCACAGTTTCTTGCTATATAAGATTAATATAATTCTAAATTGATATAAGATCAAAAGTTTTTGAATGTCGCGTGATCATTATTTTGAACTTAATTAATTTTATCTAATATGTTAAACCTTATAAATCATACTACAATTCAATACATATAAGATACGAACTTCATAAGGTCCTATGTGATAGTTTCACAATACTTATTTTTTAAAATAGATTTTAATATTGAAATAAATATATTATTTAAATTTGAATAATACATTACTACTAATAATAAAATATTTTTTAACTACATTGTTCTTTATTATTATAATTAACTATAGTAAAATATAATATTTTCACTCCATGAATTTAAAAATACTTGCTCTTCTAAAAAAAAATTATAATAATGAAAAAAAGGAAACTTGCAAAATTAGGGCAATCTATTTAATGGTGTTATGGACACCGACAACAATATACACAAAAACGGGTGGTTTCTACGAAAAGTCAACTATTTAGGTGTTGTGCGCCGTGCCTACAACAATATTTATATATAAATATATATATATATATATATATATATATATATATATATATATATAGTTGGTCTCCTCAGAGATGGTCTCACTATTTTTTTATTGTGAGACGGATCTTAATACATTATTTCAATAAGATAAATACATCATTTCATTTTTAAGAATTACATTATTTGCAACAAAGAAATACATCATTTGCAATAAAGAAATACATCATTTCATTAAACTCATATTACAATAAAAATGGTGAAACATCATTTGCAATAAAGAAATACATCATTCCATTAAATTCGTCTCACAATAAAAATGATGAGACCGTCTCATCTGAGACTTTGCCATATATATATATATTAGCAAATTTTTGCCAATTTAAGTATTTAACACAAATCGTTCTTATGCAATTTTAAATAAACAAAAAGAAAATCATACAAAGAAACTAATTTATTGAGCCAAATTTGCCATCCCTCTTAGGTTGAATTTTGATTCTGTTTTTAAAAGACAAAAAAAGTACTAATATTTGTTATATTGAGAAGATCATGTTAGCCTTTTTTATGCGTGAGCCTTTCTTTCTAATGGCCACTCATTTACAAATAGATATATCAAGAATAAGATTAAATTATTTTTTTTAATCAAAATATTTCAATTTTAACCCATTTTATGATTCAATCCAATCATACAGAACCATTAACTTTGAATTAAAGGAGCATCCCTATTTCTTTGCTTCAATTAGTTTTCATGCATGCTTAATATTTTTCAAGTTATTTTCCAAATACACTAGATCCTATCAAAATTAACAGTGTGAAAAGTGTTGCACGAAGAATTTGGGAAACATTTATTGTATCAGATCTGTAACTAGCCACAAATCTTAATTGCGGGAAATTATAAAAATTCTGAGAAATCCAATAAATTAAAAAAGATTTAAAAGGAAGTGGACCACAATTATTAAATTAAATCCAGTTTTTTCAGATGTAGAATGGCAATGAAATGATTGCATCAACATGTGAAATTTGAAATAATAAATTTTAAAACTTGACACGTTATGTATGCTCCCCATTTGCCTGGCTTGCAGGTTGTAGGCAGTCCACAAATATAAATTAATAAAAAATCTATTTTCTCATTTACCTCGATATTTATTTTGCACTGTTTGAGTAGTATAATTTATTGATTATCTTAAAAACACGCGATAATTTTTTTTCTACCTCTCTTTTATAAGATTATTTTATATAATGACTTTTTAATCTTAATTTATTTTTTACAAAGTATATTGCTAGAAATATTTATAGTTTAATGTGTCAAACTAAATTGGTTAGTTAGTTAATTGTATAGAATTGACTAAATTAAACTGATAAATTGGATGATTACAAATTTGTAACCTTGTATAAGTTTATCTTGATTACTTGATACGCTGGTACGTGCGGTTGCGTATTGATTGGACCACAGTGAGATGTATTCTACTGTCTGACATCAGAGAATACAAGATCTCGATCTTGGTTGAGTCCAAACCCTAACGAAGGTTCAGGGGCATGCACGGGTTGACTGTTGCTTTGACTTGTCATGCTGGAGAGCATGAGTAAAGTTCTCGTATACCCGCATCTTGGGTAACAGCAGTTCGTGTATTGCAGCCTGAGACTGGAGCTAGGTAACCATATCCGAGTAATAGGTTGGGGACATTCCTTGAGGAGCTCAACAACATTCATCGTGCTAAAGTCCTGCAGGCTGATTAAGTTCAAGCACGAGTGATAAGGTTTGAGTGGTACTGCTCAGGAAAATAAGAGATTAATTAATTGTAGATAGAGCTTGTCAGAAGCTCCGATTAATTAATGAATGTCTAGTAACCTTAAATATGGGGATTCTCAAGTAAATGCAGCATGTTCTCATAACGTGGTAATAAAAAGTATGCTATGTGGAAGTTTCCTCCGTTCTCAACAAAAAGTATGCTATGTGGAAGAAGATACCCACGATACAACTCAAGAGCTTCCATCCCGAGATGGTCGACATCCTGAGAGAGGATCTATCGAGATCACGAAGGTCCTTCCGCCGCTAAGAGCTGACGGTCCCACCACCGTCGAGAAACTGTACAATGAGTGGACTTCAGAAGACAAAAGGAGGAATCGGCTAGATTCCATTGCTCATGAAGTCATTATCTCTTCCTTACGAGACGCTCTCGTTAAGGAAGTGATGCAATTCGACAACGCGAATGAAGTATGGGAGTATTTAGACACCCTGTGTCAAGAGATTGACCAAATAAAGAGGAATAAGCTCCAAGTATGCATTGACAAGTACAAATCGTTCCAAATACTGCCTGGAGAAGTACGACACTTCAATTTGACATATTCAAGAAGTAAAATATCCATCAAAATAATAAACATGATTCGAAAATCCACATATTAAATCAACCAAATCATATAAAGACGGTTTGATTTAGTTCATTTGACAATTCTAAAACATCAATTTATAAACACAGTCAGTGTATCGAGTATTTTTATTAATAATTTATTTTTGTGAAAGTAAATAATTTTATTTCTTAAAATTGATAATTTATAAAAAATAAAAATAAAATGGGTTCGGTCAGAATGAAATCCAAAATGAGACCGAAGCTTCTGTTCGGTGTGAGCATTTTTTTTTTTCAAAAAAAAAATCAATTAAAAATTTTAAAAAATTTCAGAATAATAGTTTGGTTGATTTAGTTTAATTTTTAATCAGTTGCAGTATGCTAACCCCTAAATATTAGGGTAAAATTTATGTAAAAATGAACATATGGATTTTGTTGGTTTAAGTTATAAATTGGGGCAAAATCTAATTATTGTTAGTGATATTAATTTGGCGCGAAGCTCGTGGTTGCAGTCGATTAACTGGAGTTAAAATACAAGTTATGATTGACATTTTTTATGCTGAAGATATTTTTAATTGAATAGCTTGAGATCAAATAACTCAAGGTCCGATAGTGCTGAGCCCGAAATTAATGGGTTAGCCCGATTGACCTAATTAATTTTTTATTAATATTTTTTATCATAATTATATTATCAAAACTTACTTATATTATTCAATATCATATTTCTTGATTAAGTTATATGTTACATAATATCAATAGTTTATAGTAGATAATTAGATATTTAAAATTTATTTAATCATGAGTTAAAAAATATATAAATATTGATAAAATAATAAAATAATATATTCTAATATTTAAATGAATGAATATAAAGAATGTGATGTCACTGATGTATTTTGAATTTTTTAAAGAACAATATATCTTTTGTAATATTTATTATTTTAAAAATTAGTAAAATGAGAAAATATTTAATGACATAAAAAGAATGTTACAAAATAGTTTATGAATCGTTGATCCAACGGGCTAACCCGAAAACCAGCAAGTTAGGGTTAGGGTCAAGATATTTTATCCCAAAAAAAACTTTAATCTGATTTGACATGACCAAATAACTCGCAATTCAACAGGACTAACTCTATTGACAGCCTTAATTAATATGGTGTGGATTTAGGGGCATGTCAAACAACTGTGTGAAATTAGTACTAAAAATAAAGTTTATATACTATAAAAATTATTTATAAATCAATTAAATATAAAAAATTGAAAAAATATAATGTGATGAATTAGGGCATCTATAATGGTGGGATCTTAACTTTGTTAAGATCCCCACCTCAGCTTTTGGTGCCACTCTGGCATAGAGAGAGAGAAGAGAGAGAGAAAGTGGGATCTTAACTAAGATCCCATACCTTGCAGAGTGGTGGGTCCCACGGAGGCATTGAGTGACGCGCGCATGGACTGCACACAAGCCAACGATTGGAGCATGTCTTTCACGCACGAGTGGCGTGACTGGGGTGTTGATATGCAGCTTTTTTTTTCTTTTTTCCTTTTATTTTCTTTTGTTTTTATTTCAGATTTATTTATTTATTTTTTATATATAAATAAAATTTAAACTATTAGTATATAATATATATATTATACTTCATTCCTTTTCACATGTTATAAGTTGAATTTGTGATTTTTTTCATTGTGTAATATTATATTTTTTTATTGAATGTAGAATTCAATTAACTCAAATTAACAATTAAATTAGACAAATTTAATTATTTAGCCAATTTAAATTAATTAAATGTAATTTGATTAATTTTTATTATATTTTATTTATTTATATTCAATAAAAACAAATAAAGAATATATATATAAATATATATATAATATTAAGTAATTGTTATGACAAGTGGGACTCATGAATAATATAAAGTAAATAGTAGATGAATAAAAAAATGATAGTGAATGTTGATGTAGATATTTATAAAATATAAAATGATAATAATTAATGATGTGGCGCACACGTGGCGGGATCTTAACTGTTTATAAGATCCCACTATTGTGGGTGCCCTTAAGGTGAATCCTATAACACCGATGAAATAATTCCCAACATACACGTGTTTCTTAAAGGGATCCGCAAGCCAGGAGAATCATCATCTATGATGAATCAATTCATTTGCATGCAGATTGCAGCGTAACCAGTTTGTTATCAATGGAAAAAGCACCC